>VZUI01062191.1:0-55204 GCA_013401135.1 Cettia cetti
CAGGGCCAGGGAGGGGATCCTGCCCCTCTGCTCTGCTCTGCTGAGACCCCACCTGGAACCCTGCATCCAGCCCTGGGGTCCCAGCACAGGAAGGACAAGGAGCTGCTGGAGTGAGTCCAGAGGAGGGTCACCAAGAGGATTAGAGGGATAGAGCACCTCTGCTGTGAGGAAAGGCTGTGAGAACTGGGATTGTTCATCCTGGAAAAGAGAAGGCTTTGAGGTGACCTAATGGTGGCCTTCCAGTACCTGAAGGGAGCCTATAAGAAAGAGGGAGAGGGACTTTTTACAAGAGGACAGAGTGACAGGACAAGGGGGAGTAACTTCAAACTGAAAGAGAGTAGCTTTAGATTAGTATGAGAAAAAAATTCTTGACTATGGGGCTGGTGAGGGCTGGAACAGGTTGCCCAGAGAATCTGTGGATGCCCCGTTACTGGAGTGTTCAAGGCCAGGTTGGATGAGGTTCTGAGTAGCCTGGTTTAGTGAAAGGTGTCCTCGCCCATGGCAGGGGGGTTGGAACGAGATGAACTTTAAGGTGCCTTTCAGCCCAAACCATTCTATGATTCTGTGATCTTACCCCTTCTCTAACTTTACTTTATCCTGATCATAGGTGCATGTAGTCAGTCCCTGTATTTTGCTGTATTTCTCTGTACCATGGCCTTCAAAGATCTGTTGGGGCTGAGGTCACTATGGGTTCAAGCCAAGAGCTAGCTGGAAACCTTTTTGATGATATCCTTTCAGTTGTAAACTGAAGATGTTAGATGAAAACAAAACTTCTCATGGAAATGTTTCTGTTTAAACAAAAGCTTTATTTGAAAGCTTCTTCTGGTCTAGCTTGAATGAGGAGGTGTTGGAGGGAGGCAAAGAAGTCCCCTTTTTATACTTCATTACAAGTGAACTTAGCTCAGGTGTTCCAAATCCTCTTTGGTTGTCCAGTAGCATAAGGACTAAAATGAAGTGGGTCATCATTCCAGGTGAGTATGCTTCTTGCTAGGTAAATTGAACACTTGGAATGGTTTTGAAAATAAAACATAATAAAAATATTGTAGTATTTGGGATGCTGAGGAAAACAGGTATTAAGCGTTCTGCATTTTTGTCAGTGTTTTGCTTGGTTTTTTTTGGTGACCAGTTCCAGCCAAATTTGGAAATAGAGCTGCTTAAAGGAAGCATAGAGCATAGATAACACACTACTGTTATGTGCCTCTCAGGACCTAGACAGTCCAAATAAGATTTATATGTGGGGATTCAGTTGGGATATTTGTAAGGACTAACCTGAATCTGAACTCTTTTCAGCTTAGAATTAAATCTGTTTGAGATGCATAGTTATCTGTCTTCCCTTCCTCAGCAGTCTCTTCATATCTCTGGTAACCTAATATGTGGATACTGCTAATCAGTGGTTCTCCAGTGAGGAAAATAGCTGCCCTGTCTGTCAGAAACCCTTCCTCTTTTCCATCCTTATGGTGACCCTAAAAGCTGCTGGCAAATCTGCAAATCACCAGGTCTGGTGGGCACTTTGCACGGCTCTTGTCCCTCTCTTTAAACCAGACTTGTTTTTATCAGGGGCCATTTACATGGAAAAATGCCATTCTTGGATCTCAGAGTGGAGCAGCCACATAAGAGTCAGCCTTTGAGTGTTTGCAGAGTCTGCAAATGGCTTCTTAAATTGGGGCAGAACAGGCAGGCAGGGCTTTTAGCTTGGAGTATGCCAGAAACAGTCTTTGCCATCACTTGATCTAGGATTGTTTGAGGAATTGTAGAAGGAAAACAGACTGATTTACAGCCTGTTAAAAGTTAGCATTCTGCATCTTAGTCTGCACAGCCTGAGTTAAGGGGGGAATCATCTGTGATCAAGGAACAAATTTATCTCTCTGCATTAGTCAAAAGGCAGGATCCTTGAGAGGAGATAGACACACTTTGTAAAACTTTGCTGGGAAGTTACTGGACCCAGGATTAATTGGAGTCCGGTGATATTGGAGAGGAGGGCTGTAGATCTGAGTGAGGCTTGTGCTAGTTGTGCTGGCTGCAAAATGTTGGGGTTGAGTTTTACTTCTATATTCTTCCAAGTTCGGAAGACAAAGTCAGCATTTTGTGCCTGCCCAAAGAGGAGCTAAGGGAATAAGCAGCAAAGCAATGTCCCTCTGCCAGGTGACGGGAAGTTCCCTTCTGCCAGCTCAGATCCTGTGATTGCTTTGCTGTCCAAGAGCTTGTCAGATGGTAGGTGTTGGGCGTGCTTCACAGGCCATGCGGACGCCTGAGGTGGAACACAGCCACCAAAAGCGCAGTCCAGAAATAGGATCAAAATATCTTAATTAAAAAGTGTATGTGTGTTATTAAACAGAATGTCACTTTCTACTGAATCTGAGGAAATATTACAGACAGAAGGAAAAGTAGGCAGACAGTCTGAAGATCAGATTTCATTCAGTGATGTTGTGGACCTTTCTCATTGCTATCTTCAGAAGTAGCTGCATGCTTGGGAGACTGGGAATGACTTGCTCTGTATCATTACTGTACAAGCTGCTGTGTGGGAGAAGGTGGCAAAAAGCAGTCACCTTGGAAAGGCCTCTGGACCAATGATGATAGAAAATAACAATCTGAGTGGCCATGAAAAAACTGTAACCAGATGACTGAATTAAAAAGGAATTTCAAAGTACATTTAATTGCTATTAGATTAGAATCAAAGGAGCTGCATTGGTTCAGTGTTTGGTTTTGTTTGTCTTGTTCAGATATTCCACTTTGGAGCTTTGTTGAGGTGCTATTATTTGCCTTTAATCCTGACAAAAGTTAGTGATAATATGAATCAGGACATCAGTATTGTATTGAGAACAGAAGGCTGTTTCTCTCCCCAGAAGGTGAAAGGTTTGCTCAGTATGTCTGAGGAACAATAATTTCCAGTTTCTCTTATTAAAGTTCTCTAAAGCCCACAGGCTGTGCTTTGTGACCCATTTCAGCCTTGGCCACTGGCCTTTTTCTCCCCCTGGCTTTTTCTTCCCAGTAGCTCCCTTCCATCTTACAGCCCAGCCTCCTGGCCCTTGGGGCTTCCTGCACCTTGCCCCTTCCCTCTGAGCTTCTGCCTGTCTTGTTCCTGCACGTGCAGAGCAGCATGTGCAGTAGAGTACTTGATGTGCAGAGCGAGCTGTGCAGTCAGGTCATGTGCATGCACAAATCAAAGTCATAGGCTGGAGTGCAGGTTGGCAACAGGCTTACTGCTGCTGGCTGGGAGCAGGAGCTCCCATTTTCAGCTAATCCCTCCTCGGAAATCAGAGGAAGCAGCTCACAGGAAGTGTGACATGCTTTTGACATCTCCTGTAATCCCTGAGCTGTCTGTACCCAGTGCAGAGGCCCTTGCCATGAGCTCCATCTGGTGTAGGGTGCATGTGCCTGTTATCTCCTAAAACAGTCACAGCTTTGCCCTTCTGCCAAGTAAAATTCAGGTCTTGGATTTTAGGCACGTGTTTGTTTGATTCAAGTGAAAGATTTAATAAACCTGGGCTGTCTGTATTGTCTGTACCTTCACTCTCTTCTGGCTGCCCCCTTTCTACATGGCATTATTTTGCTTGCTTGGGGAAACTTCATGATACTACTTGCATCCTTCCTTTCTTCTTTCTCCTTGCACTGATCAATTTAACCTTGTAATTGCTGTTTGTTGCCCACACAAAACCTCTGGATTTCTTGATATTCAGCTGCTACAATACCAGGCATTTAACATCTCTCATCTCAGGCACATTGGTTAGGACACTTGCATGTGAATCCTGTTGGCAGAACTTGCTGTGAGCATGCCCAGAGGCGGTGCTTTGAACCTGCTCTTTGGCAACAGACAAGGGAAGGCTCCTTTGTCATGCCATAGAGTTTACTTCCTTTAATGTGGTTCTTGGATTTTACAGGTAGCCTGAGCAGTTTGCCCAATGGAAAAAGACAAGGCCTTAACCCTTTCAGTGAGTATCTTGTCAAACTATTTTCTTTTTTTCCTGTGATAAGCATGTATTGCAGAATTCATTCTCCCCTGTTCGGTGTTCATAAACAGCAATGTAGAAACAGCTGGAAACAAAAGTTGTTCTTAAGAGATACAAATAAACCAATATGCAGCTCCATTGCATCATTTCAAAGTCCATCTCTATGTCTTTTGCTGGAACAGATGAGGAATTAGAACAGCATAAAGCAGCTATGGGATGATTCCTATCCTACTCTTCCTTCTGCTATCTAGGAATAATTTAGGTGATTTGTTGTGCTTACATTACTCCATGGACAAGTTCCCATGAAGACTTTTCTCTATTGTGGTAAAGGTCTGCTCTCCCCTGTATTTTGTGGCATTGAATCACATGGATCCTTTCATCAGGCATGAACAACATAATTTGCTTTGCTTTTAGACTTGTTGCCTCCTGGTTTTGTTGGGTAGTTCTCGTTTTGGATTGTAGGAAGCAGTGAGAAGTTCTTCCCTGCCTATATCTTTTGCCACTTGTTCTATAGGTCTCCTACATATGTCTGGTTAGACTACTTTTTGTGTTGAGGAGACCTGGGCTGTGTATTTGTTTAATGCCAAAAGTCTTCCTATACCTCTTGCTGTCCTCCTTATCTTTCTGGGCAATGTGTCTGGTCCTGTGAGATGAGCTGAACAGAGAACTGAAGATAATGATGAACTACACCTTGTACATTGATGATGTGATGTTTCCTGGTGTGTCCTCCATTCTGAGCATGCACTTGATTTTTGCCTGCTGCTAAAAGCTGAGCAGAAACATTTGAACAATTGCTGTGGCTTCAGCCCTCTCCTTGTCACTCCAAGTGCTCAGTCATCCGCACTCCTGTGCTGCACTGCACTTGGAGACATGGAAAACGATCTGTTGTTTTTATGAGCTGGTCATTGAGCACTGCAGGCACCTTTTGCAGAGCTGTGCAATTGATTGCAAATATGGCTACCTGAAATAATTTTGCATTTGACAATATTTGCCCCCAGTGACAGGGCATGTTGATCTCAGCATTGATCCCACTGAGGCCTTTCTTCACAGTGATGTAACCTTTCCCCTCTTTGAAAATCAAATCCCTACTTTGCTTTCTCTTTAGCATGTTTTCACCTGTAATTAATCCACAGAGCTCTAGCTCTGATCCCGTAAGAGCTTTGGTTCTTTGACAACCTTTGGTGGGGGGCTTAACAAAAGCTTTCTGAAGAATGGCCTCCTCCAAGACCTGCTTGTCTGCTAGAGAAGGAGGCAGCTGGCTGTGGCTGATGGGGAGATGGTGGCAGGGCAGCCTGGCAGCAGGGGATTTCTGCATCAGCTGTGCCAGGCAGAAGAGCAGAGCAAGGGATGTTGGACCAGTTATTTCCCTAGACTGCATGCCCATTTCCAAGGAGGGGGTGGAAAGTGGTGTTTTGTGTTTAAAAATATGTCAGTCCCTAAGGGTCCATGTGACTCATTCAATGCTTTTTCCAGCAAGGCTGTTTCATTAGCCCCTGGTTGTTTTCAGCCTCACAGCTTACTCTGGGATCTCAGCTTTCTGGGACCATCGCTTCAGCAGAGGCTATACTGGATCTTTATCAGTCAGGTTTCTTTTTGTTTTAATTTGCCTTTTTCCCTTGCTTGTTCTGCTTCTGTTCTGTTTTTCCCTCCTTCCCACCCCACCCTACTCTTTCAGTAGGTCGCCTGGTGTAGCAGCAGAAGACGAGAAGGGGAGGCAGGAGCTGACCCAAAGGAAGAAAAGATCCAGTGACAGACGGACAGACACCTTGCTGCTTGTGAGCAAGCACGCAGCATCAGCAACATCCAGTGTAGCAGAAGTGGCACCCCGAATGTTTGCACTTTCTAAAAATTGGTTTGGGTTTGTTTTTAATTGCTTTTCAATGCCATTATCTAGTACTTTGGAAAGTGGAGGGAAGCAGTATCATGACTTTTTAAAATTGGAACAGCTACTGATGATGTAAAATTGAGTTCATTGGGACTCAAAGAATTTTATATACTGTATATAAATATATATGTAAATTGTACAGTTGTCTTGTACAGGGGTTGGAGTTACTGTTCTGTTCCTCCCTTTGCTTTAGAAGACTGTTAGGGTTAGAGGGACACTTTGCATTTAATGGATTATAGTAATGCAATAATTCCTGCCACCAAACCATCATTCAGTGGCTAGCCTTAACAGCACCTCCATGCAGAAAGCAGCCAGTGTATCAGCATGAATTGTTCTGGCAGATGCGCACACAAGTGCCCCGGATACCAAATGCTTCTTGAGAGCAGGTGAACCCCTTTTCTTACCATAAAGCTCTCTGCAACTCAGGCAGTTGGGTTTTGAGAGCACAGACTTCATATAAGCATTGGTGCAAAGCCCCTTAGAGTAGAGATAGAAAAGGGTTGTATTAGGAATGTACAGAAGTAGTTTGTGCACCTGTTGCAAGTTGGGCAGAAATGAAATACAAATGCATTGCTATTCATGCTCAGATAAGATGCTTCGCAAAGATGTGCCATGCCTCTGGAATCTAAAGCTGTAGGAAGGATGTGGGAGCCATAGGCCTAGTAGAGTCAGTAGAGTGAAGTCTTGCATCTTCTGCTTTGACCTAGTGTTCATCTGTATGTTGAGAAGCCTGCTAAAAGCAGTGTTAGCCTGCCTTGTGCTTTGCTGAAGAGCAAAGAACACACTTGTCAGTGCAGACAGGCACAGTTGTGCTGCTGGTCCCCAGGAGTCTGCTTTACTTATGTTTCAACAGTCTGGCTTGGCCATGCTCACTGGTGCAGGTCTGTCAGCAGTGACTTTTCTTGTCCTTGGTGGTTGTGAATCCAAGCTCTCCTCCTGCTCAGTGGTGTGCCTGCCCACTTTGCCTGATTTGCTGTTGCCAGTACCTCCTGGGTACTGACACTGGGGTGTGATTAGCAGTAACAGTGAAGGCTTGGAGTGAGGAGTCTGGTGTTCTTGGAAGCCACAGGGGCTGTGTCAACCACTAGCAGTTTTACCAGAGTTGTTTCTTTGGCAGGGGTGCCCATAATAGCAGTCCTAGATTTGGGCAGAGTGTGATGGGACACGCAGTGTTTTGCTTTGTGTATTTCCAACCACTGGCAGCACTTGCCTCTTCTGAGCAGCCTCCCACTTGAGACCTGGTGATCCTTCTGCCACTTATCTCTAGGCCAAGAACCTGTTACAAGGAACTCTAGTGAAGGTGATGAAATGACGAGATCACACCAACAATTACTTGAAACAGCAATGGGTTGCTGTAGAAACTGGACTCATCCCTCAAGGCTCTGCTGCTTTGGTAAAAGATGACACAACACAGCATCTTCAGTCTATGTCATCATGACAATACCGTGAGATAAATACATCATCAAAAAAGTGTCCTGATGCAGTAAGTTAGTGCTTGTTGACAAAATGGAAAGTTAAAAGAAAAACTAACAAGCCTTTCTATAAATAACTGTTTAAAAGTAGTAATAACTCTTCCTCTGGGAAGTATATTGGAGCTAATTAAAACATAAGGCATGGTTGAAAACACCCCTGGTAATATCTGAAATATCATCATAATATATCATACCGTCATAATATATAGAAGTCATCTCTTTAGCAAGAGCAGATCCTGCTGCTGGATCTTCACGATTTCTCACACACAGTGTATGTGCTTTTTTGACCTGCCAAGCTCCCACCTTCTTGATTGCTTCTTCTCTCTTTTTTTTCTTGTTTTGTTTGTTTTTTGTTGTTGTTGTTGTTTTGTTGTTGTTGTTGTTTTGTTGTTGTTTTTTAATGCCCTGGGCACATCTTTTGTGTGTTGAAATAATTTGTTTTAGTGTATAGCTAGAAATGTCCATGTCACGCTCACTAATCCTATTGTAGGGAGTAAAGACTGAAACCAACTGTATTAAAAAAAACCTTCTCCATTTTAATATTCTAGTTTTAGGAATTAAAAGTTCTGGCTGCTGGGTTGGTTGGTGTTTGGTGGTTTGGGATTTTTGGGGGTGGGTTTTTTTCTTTGTTTGGTCGGGATTTTTTTAATGTATAGTTATATCCAGCAGAAACAGATAATTGGATGCCTCTAAGAATTCTATCAGCTAAGCACTGGGGCTGGGCAACGCCCCACAAGATTGTGGGGGGACTGCAGAGCTGCTAAAACTCACTGCATCTTCTGGAAATAAACCAGCCAGTCACCACTCCTGCTTGTTACATAAATCCTTCTGCTGACCTCCTTTTTCTTATCCTGGTGTCCTTCTCCTCCAAAAGGCATGCATTCACATGTGGTTTGCAACTAAAATTGGGTCAGTTCTTCAAGGAAGGCAAGCAAGGGGTGGCTGATGGTTAACTTTGGGATTTGTGGGTATTCCTGTTGCTAGGCCAGACAGACAGACTGGGGACCAGGCATTGCATTGCTTTCCCCTGTCACAAGACCGTTCCAAGTCCCTGCATCCTGACTTGCTGAATTTGCATGGGTCTCTGAGCAGCTTCTGGCAACACTTGCACATTGCCATGGAAGGCCCAACCAGCATGATGGTGTAATGTCCAGGTAGATGTCAGGTTTCTTGTTCTGGGTTTGTTTTGAAGGATTGTGCAGACCATACTGGTCCTGATTCACAGAGCCCACTCTATGAGCTGTCCAACAACCTGTAACCATCAGATGAGAGCAGTGCCTCTGCTGCCCATTTCCCCTCTTGGTTTTATTTCCAGTCCACCTGGCTGCTAGGCCAATTTGTCCTTGCCTGGTGCTTGTAAACAATCTTCTGCTCTGCCTTGCATCAGTAGTAGCATCTTTCTGAAGCTGGGACACAGTGTCAGTGTTGAGTCTGAAAGCAGACCCAGGGCATGTCTCCTCATCCTTCAAGTCCTCCTGGGCTTCTCCAGCTCTTCTTTGAATGAGAGCTGAAAATGGCCGGGACAGAGAAGAAACCAGGACTCTACAGTGCAAGTCATGTGTTTGTCCTGCCAGAAGTGAAAAACTTCTCCTTTCCTGCTGATCTTCCAAGGGCATAGTGTGTTGTAGGAAATTGCATTACAGGGGGATTCATTTGTGTGAAGGCATGCTTTCCATGGCCTGAGTTTATATTGAACTTACCCTGCCCCAGCACATTTCTGCCTATGGCAAATTTGTTAAACTGAAAGGCATGTGTTTTCGGTTTTGTAATAAAATAGATAATTTTTGCTCCAGTGTCATGTGGTGGTTACTTGTTGAATCTTGATTTCCAGTTACTCCTACAGTGCTGCAGGAGAGAGAAGGGGACTTTCTTCCTTGCAGAGTCAGGTGTCAGTCTCTGGTTGGGTGTGGAATGTTTCTCCCCTGTGTGGAAGCCTCCAGGCTGAATTAAAAAAAGCTCCAGAGTGCATCTCTGTGTTTTGATGACAGCTGTCTGAATCTGCCCAGCCTGCTTAAGAAGGGCTGTGAAGCTTGAGCAGGAGTGTAGTGATGATTGTAGAAGGTGGGGTGTGGGATCTCATGGCACAGGTTCCCCACACCACGGGTAGGAGATGGGCACTGCACCTTGCATGTCCTCACAGCTCCCTTTCACATGGGAGCCTTCACACTTGACTTTGCAGGTCATGCCTCACTCCAGGGGAACCTGAAATAGTATCTTCTAGCTGTTGTCCAAAACCTTTACTCCTCAAAGGTGGTAAGTAACAAGCCATGATGGAAAGCTGCTGCTGTTGTAAAACATAGGTTTTTGCTACAAGGAAGTGGCATTCGTCAGAGGCTGAAGGTCCATGGCAAAGGAGGCCTCACACTGATCCCTTCAAGTGCATTTGACCAGCTTTGTCATCACTGTCATATCACTTGTTCACATGTAAACCTCTTGAAATGAATAAGGAGCCAACTCATTTATTGCACATGGAAGGCAAGGCAATTGCAGTCCCAGGGTAGGGTTTCTGCTTGTGTGGCAGTCACACACTGGACTGTTTGTAGGTGGTCAGAGAGGGCTCTGCTAAGTCTTTAGATGCAAATTCAACAATAAAAGAAGGAATTGCAGAGGTATGATAGCTAACATGCATCTATCAAGAATGAACTGGGAAACTAAGTGAATTTCCTTGTTTACCAAGGGTAACAAGTTATTGGGTTAAGGGAAGAGCAGTAGTTATCTCTGGGATTCTGCAAGGCTTAATTAAAAACAGTAAAAAGAAAAGACCAATTTCTTGGCCATGCTTCCTGGTTCTGGAGTAAGGTACCCCAAGATGCCTTCACCCTTTCCCTGGCAGTGCATTCTGTAAGCAAGTCAAAGGGATTGAAAAGGGCTTGCTTCTGCCTCTGCTTCCAACAGTGATACTGCCATTCTCTTCCTCCTCCCCTGCCTTTTTTCCTCTTATCTGTAACATAACTAACACAATCGACATGCAGAATGTTGACCTTCTGACTTCTCAACAGCCAGCCCTTACCAGGCATTTCAGGCAGAATACCTTGGAAACTGTTCAAAAGCTGACATTAAATTGGACAGAACAATCTGCAGAAGTGATTCTCCTTAGTTTGGAAAATACCTTGAATAGGAAATGGGTTAGAAAAAACACTTAGGAACCAAGTTCCAGATTAGGAACCAAGGAGTCGTAATAGCAAGTGTTTTGTATGGAGTGTTTGCCAGAAAACACAAGACTGGCTAATTTGGGAAGCAGTTATGCTTTTTGTAATTCTGCTGAGGGCCTTCTTACTGGTTTTAATGGTGGGTTTTGTTTTTCAAAGAGGCTTTGCCTGTGCATTCCAGGAGTTGTCTAGCTTTCATTCAGAAAACTCCACAAACTCTATCCCCATCTCCTGCAAAAGCATAAATGAACATTTATTCCACATTATGTTTTCTTTCAGCACATTGAGCCTGGGCTGAGGGTCTTTAGCTGAGGCAGAGGGGCCTGCGTTCAACTCACGACTAGGTGGCCCTAGTTTGTTCCTCAGAGTAGTTTCTTGGTGCAAGATCTGCGAGTCTGAAGTAGTGGAATACAGCTCACCTGATTAAAATAAAGAAATTCAGTCCCAGTACAAAACAGATCCTTAACTCATTGTTTTATGGTGTGTGAACAGAGGACTCTGGTGAAAGAAGTTCTGTAGCATCTCTATGCTGTGCTTCAAGCACTTAAAAACTGCAGTTTGAGTGTCCAGTGTCCTGTTTTGCAGCACAGGGCTAGCCTTGCATAGCACTAAGTGCCACTGCTATCTCCCTCAGTCATGATTTTGGCTGGGACCACTGAATTGATTCCTGCTGGCTCCACCATGTCAGAAAAGAGCTGACACAGCATCTGGCTGAAGAGAGAGAGCTATTTCTGAAGTGACTTGGATGTTCCCACTCTGAGCTGGCAGGTTGTCTCAGAGAAAGCTATATGAAGGTGGCTGAGGTTGGATTTGTTCATCTGCAGCCCAACATGAAAGTTAATTTTTGCATCTCTGGAGCTGTTAAAATTGTTTCAAGTTAACAGTTTAAACATTGCAAAACCTATCAGAGGACTTTTGCCCACTCTATGAGACTGCAAGGAAACCTTGTTGTCCTTCTGCGATCACAGAAGTCTACCCCTCCCCAAATATGCCTGCTAACTGGAATTTGGACTGTGACAGGAACTTAAGATAAAGGGGATACTATTGTCCAGTCATACCAGGTCTGGGGAGAAAAATGTGTTCACCAGTGATATTGGAAGAGAGACTAGGATGCTGATGGCTGCAACGTTCACAGGGCAAGTTGCAGGTGTGCAATCCAGCCTCAGCCACCTTCACTCAACTTTCCCTAAGACAACCTGCCAGCTCAGAGTGGGAACATCCAAGTCACTTCAGAAATAGCTCTCTCTCTTCAGCCAGATACTGTGTCAGCCCTTTTCTGATAATGAAGGAGGTAAACCCTGTGAGGAGGGTACTGTCTCTTTGTCCTTACTCAAAAGAACTCAGCTGTGGTAACTCCCCAGCTGGGGAAGTACCAGGACATTCATAGACAGCCTGAACGTTTTTATCTCTACTGATGGGCTGTAATGGGCCATAATGGACTCAAATCCCTCATGTTGCAGGCAGCTGCATTGTCTTAGAAGGTGTCAAAGATTCCTGAACTGATCCACAATATTACATCATCCAGTTGAAACCCCCTGCCCCAGGGGAGTTTACCTGGGTGTTCCTACCTGAACCAGAGTGAATATAAACCCAGATGTTGTGTTTCGGGGATTTCTCCCCACCACTTCTTCCTGAGTTCCCCAACAACATGATGGATCCAGTCTGAAACCATAATTTTGACCAAGAGACATGAAAATTGCAACAACCAAGTCTCATTGTGAGGCTCACAGGTGACCTTTCTACTCTTATCCTTTCCTTCTCTTTCTTACCCATTTTCTTAAGCAGTATTTTTGTGCTTCTGTATTGCCATATTACTAGACATAACAATAACAAAAATGGCTGTTTTACAGCACAACCAAATGGTCCTACAATAAACCCTATGTGTGTATTTACAAACACCACTCATTCAGTGTTATTTCACTCCAGTCAGCCGTAAGGGATCTATTAGCAAGGACCTGGGCTACACTTGCCTTCTGCAGTGGTTTCTAACACAAGTGTTGAGATGTCTGCTGCAAGCTTTTTCTCCTCAAAATGCACTTGGATACCAGACCTTTGTAAAATGAGTTAATCTCAAAGTATTAGACCCCAAAAAACCAAAACATCAAACAAAAATTAATTCAAAAAACTCGTAGGCACAATCTGTGAAGAGATGTGGGCACTGATAAAAGGAGTCATACTCCTAATAAGAAACTATCCTGCTGCAAGAGAAATGAAGGGAGTGTAAGTAGAGATCAATAAAGTGGATCAAGAGCTCTTCAACAGCCTGAAGCATGAGAAGAAAAAATATGAAATGTGGGATGGGTGTTGGAGCATTGCAGACTACACGTGAGCTGCCAGAGAACTTAAAGACCTAACTTGTGATGAAGAAAAACATAGAGAATTACAGACCTGATCTGTCTCTGTGAAAATCTAAAGGAGCAAGCTACTGACCAGTTATTTTCTAATCCTTTAAAGATTTATAAATTTGTAAATAAATGGCAGGAATGGGTTTGTTGAGGTTTCACTAAGGACAAATCGTTTCAAACTAATTTGATTCCATTCTTTGACAGGATAACTCGCCTCGTGGCTGGGGGGAACAGCACTGGATGTGATATGTCTTGACTTTGGAGAGGCTTCTGGCACTGTCCCAAAAGACATTCTCATACTTGAACTGAGGAACCACAGCCTATTTAGAGTCACAGTATGTTGAATTCAGTGTCAAAGTCAGAGAGCTTTCTGGGGAAATCTTCCCAGTGATGGTCCAGAGTCCAGAGCTATTCTGTATTTTCTGCAGTAACTTTTGGAAATTTCTTTGCTATAAATTTTCCTGGTGATACCCAACGTGGGGTGGGGTACTGGGGGACCTGGAGGAGGTGTCTGTCAGCACCTATATAGGGTAGGATGTGAATGGTTGGTAATTTGAAGAAACAATCCCAATCAACAGGATGAGTTTCAGCAGAGGCATGGGATGACCAGCCATGAGGCAGCTGTGAGAATCTGCAAACACAAAGTGAGACCCACTGGGCAGCAGTCATGTAGAAGTGGCTTCTCAGAGGCTGGAAAAAGAAAAGTAAAGAACCTGAAGGACTGTGCCACATACAAAATCCTCTTACCCTAAGGATAGCAATGAGCTGTTTTCTATGCCCTTGTCAATAAAACAAGAAAAAAAAAATATTAGCAATGTCAACAGAAACTCTGCACTTGGCTTTGCTTTTAGTTTCTGCCCAAGACGCTCCATAAGAAGAGGAGGCAATCAAATCACTTTTGGTAGCTTTAAGAGCTTATTTGGACACCCCTTGTGTCAATAGAGGCACAATGGTGCTTTGTACAATATGTACATCCTTAGTGCCAAGGATGTACCATGGGGACTATTTGAGAATACCTTTGAAGCTTTTGTGCTGAGATGTTATTCCCCCTAAAGCTTTTTCATGCACCCAGGTTGTACTCATAATTCCTACAGAATGGGACCAGTGTTTCTGTAATGGAAGCTTATTTTCTTCAACATTAGAGGCATCTTCCTGGGAAGGTATTTGAAACTTCACAACTTCCATCCTAAAAGAAAAATAAATCTTTGTTTGAAGGGTTTATTTCTTTAATTCACCCAAATTTCACATGCTTTTCAAAGTACTTCCTAGGCTTGTGAAGTTATTTATTGCATTCTTGAAACTGGGTTGATTTCTGAGTGCATGCCCAGCAGTGAGTACTAGGTGGGTCATAATTACTCTTTTAGCCACAGCTCCAACTGAGCTTGCCATGTACATGGCAACAGCAATGGTACAACCTGGGACATGGGGAGTGCTTACATTTAATTGCAGTGGGAGCATCTGCTGAGCTCATTCTCCTCACATCATGCCTTTTGACTCCACGTCTAAGTCAAACTACACCCTAGGCCACATGTGGGTCAGTGCAGTGTGGAAAAGGCACCAAGGGTATCTGCTGTTGGCAGTGGGGCAAAAGTATGAGCAAACCCCACCAGCCACCTGCAGGGATGCCCTGGGGGCCTTGGGGTTGGTCTGGCCACCTACCTCTGGGCAAAGCCTAGACTTTTGGGTGAAGGGAAGGCAGGCGTGGGATAAATCTACTCATGGTGTTAATTATCTATATATTTTAAATTAGTCATTTAAATAGCAGGAGGTACTTAATCCCCTCCTGTGACAGAGGCAGGTTGGGAGCACTGTGTGCTCTGCTGGGCACTAAGTGGCACTGGCACACACAGCTCTGTCATTAGCAAGCTGGCTGCTGCTGGCACATGCACACAAATGACAACGTCATTAAAAACATTTTTTCCATCTAATACTCCAAAGGTTATTTTTGGTGACAAGTGCTTTCCAGCTTGTGGCTGGAGCTGAGCAACTGCTGCTCCCATTTGTGCAGGCTGGCTCCTACATTGAGGCCATATTCAAGCCTGACCAGGTCTCTTGGATGCCTTTCTGTTACCATCTAGATCTATACCTAATATGTCCTATTGTGCTGTCAAGAGGTGAATGAGGTGAACAAAGGCATTGTTGCCTCTAGTTTATCCCACCAGTGTCCAGGCACAACAATAGCGGGTGTCCTCCAAAATGTTTTCCCAAAGCAAAGGGCTGTACTGGTGGAGACATGCAGGTAGGCATTATCCCACTGAAGCTGAAGAGGCACATGTTGCTGATGGGGGCTTCTCCTTGCAGCTGGTTCTGTGAAGAGGCAGTCTGGTGGTACTTAGGGATAGAGAGGAGTGGAAGAGTCCTTCCATGCCAGGGACAAGTGACTTACAAACCATTCCTGACATGGAATCAGAGGAAAAATGCATCACAGAATATTTTTGTGGTTTGTCTGAGCTTGTCCAAGAAGAGTCCTAATCACACCAACACCACAGTAATTACCAGAAAGGTGACAAAGCCCAATCCATATGCTGCAATTACCTCCTTCCTCACTTAAAACCTTTGCTCAATGTCTCTTAACAAACACTTCCATTTCTCACTCTATTGTACAACAACAGATTCCTGATGCTTGCACACTCTTACTCATTCCAGCTTTCTCTAGCTTGGCCCGCTTTGGTTCTGGATCTAAGCCTCAGAACCTGTGGGGACCAGGATACTTCTGGACAGCAGTGGCAGCAAACCAGCCCCAAAGGGCCCCAGCATGCCATAGTAGAGATAGCCACAACACTCCAAGTGCTTCGGTAAAACCAGAAGGCTTCAAGCATCAGCACCTTATTATCTAGAAGTCTTTCATACCTTTTCTCTGTATCCTCCCATGGGCAGCTCCACACAGCTCTGGCTCTTTCTCTCCTCGTTCTCTGTCCCTTTGCACCACCTCCTGTCCCTTACTCCTCACAGCAGGACCAGCTCACTCTTTATCACATCCACAGCTGGGGAGGGCAAGGCTGTTCCCAATCTTGGATAATTAACACAGCTGCAATATATCAGAGGCAAGGCTGCCTCTAGCACTATCTCTGTCTTCCCACACCAAAACCCCTCTTGGTCCTATCACTGGAGTTAAAGACAATGAGCCAGAGCTGGAATTAGTGTATTTCCCCTTAGGTCAGAAGCAGGTGTGCTCTCTTTGAGCAGGAGCTGTCCAGCCGGGTAAGAGGTGGGAAGTGACCCCACATGCCTGTGGAAGGGGGTGGAAGTGTGCAGTAGCCAGTAGGGCAGTGGTCTCTGTGGATTTGCCAAGCTCTGGCTGCCCAAGGGAGTGACATCCAGGGCAGCCTTGCCACATCTGCTCTGCCAGGGCAGCCTTTCCTACTGCAAGAGAGCCCAACCAGGAATTCTTCTACCCCACTTGGTCATTTTGCATTGCACTGTGAGGAGCCCAAGCCCCAGTCTCCCCTGGAACCCTGTAAGTAGACCCCACACTGTCAGGCAAAGACAGGAGACTGGGGTTATGGGCTGCACCACCTGCCCCTATGCTTCAGAGGGCAGGTAGGAACAGTTCTAGCTCAAGGGCCACTGTAAAGGTCATTTTGAGGGTCAGGTGTCCAAATACAAGTGGAAAAAATCAGTCAGTGATGACACCGGGTGAGGCAGCATGGTACTGGTCAAAACTGGGACACAGTTACTGGAGAGCTTTTGGGGGACAGGTAAATGTCTCTGCAAAACTCTTCTTTACCCAAAGGCTGTTTTATGACCAGCACCCATGCAGTGCAGCATCACCAGAATAGCAAAACCTGTGAGGTGCTGTGGGTGCCCTCTGTGGCAACAGTGATGGGAAGGCAGCCAGAGGCACCACTGGCCCCACACCATGCATGGCCCCTCAGACTATGTCCCTATATCATGGTAGGCCCCAGGGACAAAGCAGCTCCTTTAATCTCCTTGGCTTTTCCCTCCTGATGTCAGATGTGTTATTTACTTTCAACCACAGCAGTGATGCAGGGGAGGAGGCAGAAAGGGAAGATGTGCAGCCCAAAGCACGAGGGCAGCTGGGAGGGGTCAGCAGTTGTTATTGCAGGCTGCCATGGGAAGATGGGAGAAACAAAGGGGAAAGATCAGCAGCAACAAGAACAGCAACAAAACCTCCTCTCTGCCAGCCAGGCCTAGGGCAAGGCCTGCAGGGTCTTTCCAGCAGTACCAAACCTGGGGTGGGGGAGTGGGGTGGGGGAGCAAACCAGCCAGAGCCATTGCAACCAAGTCCAGGCAGCTGCCCCAAGGAAAACAGAAGCAAGCAGATAGCTAGACCTGAAATGAAACAACAGCTTCAGAAAAAAAAAATCCCCAAAGGCACCAAACCTGTTGTGGTTTTTTTAGCTTGCATATTTTTTAATGGAGTAAAAAAAAATAATTAAAAGGAACATGCCACAGATGTCAGCCTGGTGCAGATCACCCTTCTGCATGGAGGGCACCAGGGGCCCCACACAGTTCCCTCAGGGCAGCCAGTCCTACCCCCACACCCCTTCCTTGCTGTCAGCTGGAGGAGGAGGTGGATGAAAAGCACACAGTGGATACAGCACAAGCACAGAAGAAGAGCACAGCAGCACCCCAGGCTGGGCTTTAGCCAGGGATGGCTCTGCTGGCACAGGTAAAATAAAAGCTGAACAGACTCTGTATGTCCCAATTAAATCCAGCAACAACAACAATCTCCCCTTGAGAGATGCACTTTAAACCCCCATGAAGAACATTTGGGGACTCTTGTAATTTTTCTTTTTGTGTCACACATATGAGCTCCGGGGCTGATGGGCCGCGTGGCAGTGGCAGCAGCTGCTCTTGGTGGCTGCTGGCACTACGGGAGCCAGAAGGGCCAGCGAGCTCAATGGGAGCCTGGCATCGGGGTCTCTTGCCCACCTTTTGGAGGCAGGGTGTTGGATGCTTGTTAGCTTCAAACCCAGTGGCTTTCACTCATTGTGGGCTCTGACCAACAAAGCTCTGGCTGCTCATCTGAGAAGGAATCCTCTTGTGCCTCATGTATACACATTTATATATGGATATCTGATAAACATTTCATATGAAAATAAATACTTCATCTGTTTTAAGAACCATCCTTGCCTCCATCTAGTCACCTGCTCTAATGTTACATCTCTTTTTGTCCATGGCAATCTTGTTCCCATTGCTTTTTCCCTAACCCATGGGCACCTCCTCCCTGCCTCTTGGGGCAGCCAAAAGCACTGCAGCAAGCAGAACTGTACCTTTTGGCAGCCCTTTTCTTACTTGCTGCATCCCAAAGTTTAGCTTCTTTTAGGGAACTTGATGAAAATGGTTCCCTTTTACAGCACCCGTTTCATGATAGAAGAAATGATCTTCATCTCAAAAACACTTTATAAAGAGTAGGATTTTAACATTCTCTTCCAGGGCTCTCATTAAGAAATATGTTTCTAGATAGCATTGTTTATATAGATATAGGTATAGTTTTTATTTATTTTATTACCAACCCAACATTTCAATTTGCAGCTGTTGATGTAACTCATGACATACTCTCACGGTGGTGGGGTTTTTTCTTCTTTATCCTTAAAAAGAAATGCATTTCAAATTAAAATGATGCTTTTTTTGTCTGTCTGGTGTTCCTGAAAAGTACTTGAGATGATGTAGGAGTCCTGATGCGGGTGGCAGTTTTTAAGCCCGTACCTGTCAATGGCCTGGAGACCACCAGCGAGGTGCAGGTGCTGTGAAAAATGGGGTAGCAACGGAATGGAAGAGCAGCCACACCACAGCTCTGGGTGGGATGGTGCTGGGAACATATGGACACGCTATCCAGGTTTTCCTGAATTCATTTCCACCTCTGAGCAGGAGGACCACGCAGCAAACCTGCCACCACCACCATCCCAAGGAGCCTGTGCTGCTTTCCCTGTCCCCCTTGCTCCCCCCAGAGCAGGATGTTTTATTTCTTTATCAGATGTAAATTAACATAATTTTCTCTCCCTGCAGTACCATGAGCTCAAAGTTAATTATACAAAGAGAAATGCCATACTCAAAATATACATGACACTTATTGTATTAGAGGGTTGGGGGGTTTTTTCCTTCTTTTTTTTCTTAACCCAGGCAGGTGATTGAGATGCTACATGCTCCAGCTTTTGTCACTAAATGTGTGTGACTGTGTGTCTGTGTTTGTATTAAAAATATATCAGTCTTGTGATGTTCTTAAAAAAGAAAGAAATGGAAGGCGGCAGGGGAGGAAACGGGTAACAGTGAAAAAGTTTTTTGACTGTGTCACAGTCTTTTGTGGCTTCAGAAATACACATGTTCAATTCCAGCACTGACGGCAGCTTGAAGCTTTGAGTTTAACTTTTTAACATTTTTCAGATTAAGTAGTAAAAAAGAAAAAAGAAAAAAGAAAATAAAAAATCAGCGTGCTCCCCCAGAACCAAAAAACCCGAGCAAACAGAAAAAAAAGAAAAAAACCCCCACAAATTCCTGAACCAGACTTCTGCAATTCTCAACTAGTAAAAATAAGGAAACATCTCCTTACAGTGGAGGGGTGCTTGGCAGGAAAGGAGATGACCCCCTATGGGAGAGGTGACCTTTGGAGATGGTTGAAACTTCATAATTTCATCGAATAGGGTCAGTGCCTGGGTTTATTGTGTTTTATTTCAACACTTGTCATTGTTGCTTTCTTTTGTACCATTTTTGGATGGGTTTTGTCTCTTTGTTTTTTTCGCTCTGTGATGGTTTTGCCCTTCTTGGCACGCAGCTGTCCGACCGTCTGGGCAGTGGCAGCCCCTGACAGACAGCCGCGCCCTTGGTGAAGCCGCGATTCCAGGACTGGTGTCCGGTGAGGTAACGGAGGAGGCGGTCCCTCCCCCGGCAGCACCGTCCCTCCTCCGCCTAAAACCCCTTGATGTAGCAATAGGCCTCCAGGGTGGCGAAGAGGATGTAGAGCAGCCAGAGGCTGACGAAGAGCAATGTCGTGGCCACTTTGCAGCCCCGGGGGCCGCCCAGCTCCCCCCCAAGGTGGGGTCGCCGGCGGTAGAGGAGGACGCTGATGCAGATGAAGGCGAAGATGGTGAAGAGGGTGACGGAGAATGCCAGGGTGCCTGCTGACACCTGGAACTCCTGCCCCTGCGACGCCCAGTAGATCGCTGCCACTGACCATGCCAGCCCGATGCCCAGGAAGACGTTGACAGCGTTGCTGCCTGTGACATTGGTGATGGAGGCGTCAGCGTACATGTCCTGGATGGCTGCGGCTTTGCTGGCGAAGGTGTCTGGGGTTGAGGGAGGAGGGAAGGAGAAATCACTGAGGGTCCAACAAGAGAAACAGACAAGCCTTCACCTCTGGGGGACAAGGGAGGCTCAGGTGTGGCACCAGCCGGGTCAGGACACAAATAAGTGGACAATCCCCTCCTAGGTTCAGAGATCCCACGTTGCCACAAAGCAGGGGACAGACCTTTCCTGGGGACAGGGCTTTGAGGATACCCTTCCCAGCCTGGACAGGGCTTTGAGGATACCCTTCCCAGCCTGGACAGGGCTTTGAGGATACCCTTCCCAGCCTGAACCCCATGCCATGACAGAGCTTCTCCCCTGAAATCAGGAGCATCTCCAGAGGACTTACCTCCCACCCCATCCCCTCCCCAGGCCACCCCACCTGGTACAGAAGTGCCGAAGGCGACGAAGACGACGGCGGTCACCGAGTCCTTGAGGCCGATGGTGCAGCCGAAGTGGGAGGCGAGGTCGCCGATGACGGCCGTGAGCATGCCGATGATGAGGATGGAGACGACGAAGCAGGCCCAGCCATTGCAGTACTCGGTGGGGGGCACGCAGGCAAACAGCACCTTCCAGAACACTGTCAGGAAGTGCATCACGTAGTCAAAGCAGGACGGCAGGCGCTCCTCACCAGACTCGTCCTCATCCTCATCACCTGCTGCAAACAACATGGAAGGAGAGGTCCAGCATTCATTCCATTGGGGCAGCTCGTGCTCGTCTCCTCCACCCCAAGGCTCCAGGGATTCTGCTCTACTGGGACAAAGTGGTATGGTGCTGGCCATGACAGTGAATTCAAGGCACACCAGGTCCTTCAGTGATGAGTGAGGCTTGGCAAAAAGAATGTCTCCCACCTACCCCAGAGCCCTCAGGGATGGGGACTGATGTAGTGGGGAGTAGAGGGGCAGCCCTGTCCCCATCATTAGGCAGTCACATAGGAGGCAGTCAACCTGTGGAGATCACTGTTGAGTGGCATGAAGAAATTACACAGGCAAGAGATGTTTTGGATGAAAACTGGCAGAAAGTAATAGAATTGGGAAATTGGAGAGATCTTTTAATCCTCCTGCTATAGAGCACAGGCTGGGCCATCCACTGCCTCCTCTACAGCTGGGTGGAAAACACCCCTCTGGGGCAGATGCCAAACCAACCATCAAGGAAAGGTTCAGAAAGATGCCCAGTTGCCATTAATGGCATAGATGTGCCTAAAATACGTTCCCCACAGCTGTCTGGCTCTGAAAGCAGTGAGCCCTCTTGTCAGGCAACAGCTGGCAGGTCTCTGGGCCTTTTCCTTCACCAGCTGCTGCCTCATGAGGCAACATCTTCAGTATTCATATGGTAACCCTCCCTGCTCCCAGGAACTCTACTGGCTATGACAGGACATCTCCCTGTAGGAGCTACCTGCACTGGCCAGGATCCCAGCTAGGATGAGATTTTGCTGCCTGTACACTGCTCATCAGACCACCGAAGCAGCAGGAGCACTGCCAGCTGACACAGCCTTTGTAAACTGGCCCTCTGGAGGGCTCTGCACCAGAAGAGGGATCTCCTGGGCTCTGACTAATGTACCTGCAAAATCCCACTATATTTGGAACAGAGAAGCTCTTTGGACTGGCTTTGCTGATGGGTCACCACCCATGAGCACCACCCAGCTGAGCATCACTGACCAGGGAGATGCTGTCATTCCAGGCTGCATGAATCCTGTGGATGTTCGTATGGATTTTCTCACATCCCCCTCACCTGCGCTCACAGTAATGGCCTCCATGAACTGGTCCCTCCAGGAATGTGTTCCTACAACCAAAGCCAGGTTTGTCTTCCTAATCAGCTTGTCCACGGTGCTCTGTTGTGGGAATAAAGATGCACAGCAATTAAACCAGCTGCTAGTGGGCAAGGATCATCTTGCAGTGCACTGTGGTCTCACAGACCCTTTCCAAACTAATGGAAGTGTCACAAGCACTCTCCTACCAGCTAGATTAGGCCATGACTAGGGTAGAGCCTACCCTTCTCCTGGGACTGGCTGATCCAAACCTCACCAGAGCCAGCTTGTTTGCCACACCTCAATCCTGATAATCTTCCTTCCTCCCTCAACCCTGCCTCACCAGAGACAGCTTTGCTCCTGCATCCTCCTGCTCACTGACTTCGGCTTCCAGCAGGGCCTTTTTACCTTTCTCCCTCCACCCCCAGCTGCACCCCCAGTAGCAGCTGCTACTTTTGACATTTCTTGTAGACTTTGCCCACCCTTTACTGCATTAGATGCTTCTGTTACTCTCTCAACAGCCCCTTTCCCTGCACATACTGCCCCCTCAGTCCTGCTCTCCAAGGCTGCTCGACAGTGCCACATGCCTTTCCCCTCCTGGAGGACCCCTAGGACACCTACTGACCTTGAACTCATAGGACTCCTCAATGATGACTTCCAGTTTGGGGTGCTCGCCAAGTATTGGTTTGCCCATCTCTGCAATTCTCTTGGCTTCCTCCTCTTCAACTGTCATCTTCCTCTCAGCCACCTCTGTGAAAGCAAGGCCAACACCAAGCTGTGGGCAGCAGCCCTGGACCTCCAGGGCACCATGGGGGCTTGTCTGCAGGGCCTGAACATGGGCTTCTGCAGCCCCCTCACAGCTTGCTAAGTTCACACAGAAGTCTGGGGGGCAGTGGTGGGGTGTTGGACCACAGAAACAAAGGACCAACATTTCTGAATATCAGTCACCAAGAACACAGGCAACAGGTTTTTAATTTATTAACAAAAAACCCCCTTTAATGTTTCTTCAGTCTGCATTGATGCTCTCGGTTGACAAACATTCTCCCATCTCCCCTGCAGCAGCCACAGTTTTGGAAGACCAAGGTACCAAATCATTCTGCCATTTGGCAGAAGTGCCCTTTAAGACACATCTAACACCCTGACATACTCCCTGATTTGAATCAACAAGAGTCAGCCTTTTTTCCCCCCCTTTTAGCAGAAAATCATGGTTGGCTCCTTGTGCCACTCGTTGCTTGTTCTAAAACTCAGACACACCTAGCCACAGTCACATGTAAACCACACATGAGCTGGAAAAATGAACAAGAAGAAAGTAATGAAATGTTTTTTCCTTTTGTAATGCTGTGAGGGTGCTAAGGCACTGGAACATGTTGTCCAGAGAAGATGTGAATGCCCTGTTCCTGGAAGTTCAAAACCAGGTTGGATGTGGTATTTGAGCAAACTAGGAAAAGGTGGTTGGAACCCTGGAAGCTGAGAATTTCAGACTTTCTGTGCTAAAAGGCACTGACCCTCAAGAAAGCACTACATTTGACCTGAGGCCGTGGAACAGGCTTCCAAAATTGAGTGATAGCACTGGGATTATGGGTGTGCAGTTTGAATAGAAGTGGTGCAAAACTTAGGATTAAAGATTTTAGTATATAGTAATATATATAAAGCAAGATGGAGGATTTAGGGTGTTGGCTAAGTTCTTCTTTCACCTTCTTCATGGGTTTGGGTGGGGTTTTGTAATTGGGCGAAAAGGTCCACATTGCAGACCATGAGTGGTTGGTTATTGGGTTAAAAGTAAAAATAATATAGGGGTCATCTCGTTATTGGACAACTTATGCCTAAAAGACCTCAGAAAGAGTTAGAGACAGAGCCATTTTCTACCTTGTTAGCTAGAGCTCACAACTTGTGAGACTGTACTACAGATAAGAATTAATAAACAAACGAGTCCGAACATGAAAACTGCATCTCCTGTGCTTTAATCCCGGCTCTAACAGAAGAAAAGAAGATAAAAACCCCACAAAAGGTGTCCCATGGTAGTAGGGTTGAAACCAGATGATATTCAAAGTTCCTTCCAACATATTCCATTCTGTAATTCTATATTTAGTTTCTGCTGAAGGAAGCTAAACCAGGACCTGGGTCAGCAGCTTGCTGAGATGACCCTGTGTCAGGCTCAATCTCGTGGATGACCCAGCTAACCCAGCAAGGTGTCCCAAGAGGGTTCTGGTTGCCCAGATGGGAAGTAGCATCCCAACCAGCTGGAAGGGTGCCCTGACAGTGTCCTTAGTCCTGGCCCAGGTCTCCTCTTCCACCCACATGCCTAAGTGCAGGCACATGCTGATGGGCTCTGTAAAACTGACATCTCAAGAAAGGGGGTGGGTTTTCCCTGGCTTTCCTGTGCCTGACCAGCCAGAGTGTACAAGCTGCAATACAGGGCCCAGATGAGTCTGGGAGTGGGAGGTGGAGCTCTTTAGAACCTGGGAGGGTGTATCACAAAGGCAGAGCATCTTGTTCTGGCTAAGCAGTGGGTTAGATATTACCTGAAGTTTCCTGCAGAGGTTACAAATGCCCAAGTAATGCCTCAGATGTGATTAACCCCATGTGGACTGCAGTAGATCTCATACTTCACACTAAAACTCACACAGAAATTATGCAGTCCTGGTGAAACCTGTTTATAAACTCTGACTTCTCTCTTCATCTGCCTGGCTAGATTGACTGCAAAGACTGTAAGCCTTGCAAGACCTTCCGAGTTTATAAAAACATTTAACTCCTATGGCAGGTGACATTGTTATAACCCATCACAGAAAAAGAAAAGTTGCATCCATCATTTGAAATCAATAATGTGCACAAACCATCACTGCCTAGCTCCAAGACAGCATTGTCTGGATTTAGGAATCCACTTTAGAAAAAAATGCAGAGACAGAGGAGCACAGCACCTGGAGAAAGAGAAGGGCAATGCAGGATGCTGGGGGATGCAGGGGGCACATCTTTTCACTGAAAGGGTAGTTAAGCATTGGGATGGGCTGCTTGGGAAGGTGGTGGAGTCACCATCCCTGGAAGAGATCAAAAGGTAACTGGATGTGGCACTTAGTGCTATGGTTTAGTTGACATGGTGCTGTTTGGTCAAAGGTTGTACTCAATGATCTTGGCGGTCTTTTCCAACCTTAGTGATTCTATGATTCCATGATTCTATGAAAATGTTCTGCTTTACACTACGCTTGGAGGCATGAACTGATGATTATCAAGAACAAGGAGTCAGATATAATGTACATCTCTTTTTCACAGACACAGAACAAGGAAGTCCAGTCTCTTGCTCTAGCTGGGAGTGTGTGAAGATGACAAGCTGTGTCCATCGATGAAAATGCAGGTGCTCACAAATCAGTTGCCACTGCACATGCAACGTGATTTTGCTTCTGTCTGAGCTCCCCATAACCTGAAGGTCAGGGGAAAAGGCACCCTCAGCTTCACAAACCCCAACTTGGCAGATGAGCTGAGCACATGCTGACATGTGCTGACAATACAGAACTGAGCAGAAGCACTACAGCCATCCCAGCAGGGTTGCAAACCCCAGACGTGGTGACAGTCTGAGTCACTACAACCTTCCCTGGAATAACTACATCTGAAAAGCTGTGGTCACAGTTGGCGGTGCAGTCCCTTAGGCTCCTGCCTAAGTTGCAGAGTGCAGAAAGCAAATGTCTAGAATATGAGGAAATGCTCTGAAAATAGGAAATATCAGACAGAACTTCCTCAGCTTAACTCCAGGAGAAATGATGCAATGAAACCTCAGTCCCCAATCTAACTGATTTAATGAAAGCCTTTGGCATGGTAAGAGAACACAGAGCCTCACATAGATGTTATGCCTCAAGGCGAGGCTGAACGGCAGGCAGGTCTGTAGGCACATGCAGTGCAGCAAGCTTTCTTCTCTCCATAGGAAATGGTGTCCAACACAGAGTTATCCCAGAACCTGGCATCTTGCTTACGCCAGTTTATGTACCTGCACCAGGCAGGACATTGCAAGATGTGAGGAAATTGCAAGATGTGAGTCTCTCCCTGAGGAAAAAAATCTCCTGCATCTCTTCTCAGTGTGTGCCACACCCAGGGCTGCTGGCAGGCTGCATGGGGACGCCTGTGTTCACAGAACCTTGCACCTTCTAGCACGTGGCTTTGTTGTCTCTGCAAGCCACCTGTGGATCACTTACTGATTCAACAAGCAAGGCAATCACCTGCCAGGCAGCTCTGAGAGTAAATCAAGCAACACAACCATGTCCAAGAGTGTTTGTCAGCCTAGGGGCTGGATGCTAGCACGAGCCTGGGACTGGACACCCCACAAAGTGAAGGTGGTGGGAGTGCTGCTATTCCAGAAGGCACCTTGCCAGCAGACTAAGTGCCACCAGAGGCATCTTCGAGCCCTAGGTAAGTCACTTGGAGTGAAGAGACAAGCTGACCAGCAGTGGAGACCTTCAGCCTACTGCCAGCACATCCACAGAGACATGAATAATGGAGGCCCTGATGTCACCTCCTCTGCCATGTGTATGGTGAGCTGGGTGCAGACAGAAGAACACGGGCACCCCAGAAGGCACGTCAAGGGCATCCTGTGGGGACAGATGATTGAACATGACTGCCAAGCTATGTCTTTCAATGTCAGCTGCAAGCAAACCATGGAACAGGCACAGGGAGCATGTCCAAATGGGTACCTCATAGGAATGCTAATAGTGGAAGCTTTTGGATAAGGAAGAAAGGAGGTAATTCCTTAATGTCTCATTAAAATGCAGTCACATTTGTGAACATGCAACAGGAGAGCAAAGCACAGAAACCTAACAAATTTCAAAGGTGCCTCTGAAAACATTTAAGCTGCCACTGTATTTTCACTGAGGCTCCATCCTAGTGTAGGAGAAAAACACAAGACTCCCATGTCAGTACTGTGCTGGATCTTCTTGCTCAGTGCACTCATGCAGGTGACCCATAGGTGCTAAATACCAGGTTGCTGACTGTCCTCTGAAATTTTCCCCCAAACCTATACTTGCCATACAGTTAAGAGGGGGAGCTAAGCATCTTCAAAGAGCAATATGATTCCACCAATTCTGCCCACCTACTGTTTAGGACATATGAGCATCTTGTGGCAGAAATCAGTGTTGACCACTGCAAAACACCAGATCCCATCCTAAGCCTGTTCCAGGCCTGTTGGGTCTGCCTGTTTCAACGGGATGTTGAGGGCTGAGTTGAGCCTGTGTGTACTGACCCAACAGCTGAGAAGGAACAAACCCTTGCAACAACCTAGTGGCAGAGAATACCACCAGTGTTCCTGCATTTAAGGGAAGCACTTCAGCCAGTACAGGGGGCACCAGCCTGCCTGTAGAACTGCAGGACATTGCTAACTCTACAGCAAGCGTGGAGCATGCTCCCACACAGTCTGGTGTAGGGCTGGGGTCTTGGAGGGCTCCTTCAGGAAGCAGACACAGGGCATCTGTGAGGTGTGTCACACATCACCCTAGTGTGGTAGCCTGCAAAGAAGACTACCAAGGGCTGAGATAAATAAAACACAAAGTACAGTGGAGTGAGATGGGGGGGTTTGTGTGTTGGGAGAGAGATTTTAATTTGGAAGGTCAAGTCTGTCAAGGTGAATGCTGCCAAGCTGCAGCTTAATTATTAACTAGCCTGATTTCTGTTTGTATCTGCATCAGTACCTACTTTTCAATGTGGATTGCACCCTGGACTCCCTGCTGTCAAGTCCAATTAAGCCTGATAAGGTCTGGCTGTGCCTATCAAGAACAGAGCTTGCCAGGGCCTTCTGGGCTGCCTCCACCTCCTCCCTGGGAAGGAGAAGATGGCCAGAAAGGGGTCCCCTAGACCCTGTCTGCTCTGGCACCTATGTATGTGCTACCATTAGGTGTTAGAAACCTCTGTGCTGCAGGAGCACACACAGGCTGTTGAGGCCAGGCAAGCTGGGGCTGCTGTGTCAGCTGCTGCCCCAAGGTACCCTGTGTCCGGTGCTAGGGAGCGAATGAGATAGAATATGCTACAGGCAGGTGAGACAACAGGTCTGATAAAATCAAAGGCTAGTGGGAGGAATGAGGATGGAGTATGCTTTTGCTTGGGCTGTAGCAAAAGTTGATACCCACTAGGTATTGGACTGTGCAGGAAGCAAGGAGAGGTTCTCAGATAAATTACTCCATGCTCTCATTCTGCTTTGTTCAGACCCTTAAAGCTATGACAGACAAGGGGGCTGACCAGCTCCTGGTTATGGTCCTGCCACTGCTGTGCTCTGCAGCCCTGGGCACATCCCTGCCACGCTCACTGCTCAGCTTTCACCCCATGTCTGTCTCAGTCTGTCTCTCTCACCTTATGTCTGAAGGGCCATCCCAGGACTTGGGCTGCAGTGATCTGCAGAGCACTTTCAGACCTGCACATGACAGGCCATTTCTTGGGCTCAAATGCTGTAAGCACATCCCTTCCTCCTTGTATTTCTCCCAGGGAAAGGGAAGCACTGAGCTGTGTTCCCATTGTGCATTGCTTGCCCACTCAACCTCCTTCAGACTGGAGGGGATCAAATGGGAACTAGACATTGCCTGTGGCCTCCTGGACATATTATAAATCAAAGTTAGATAAAGTCCATTTCTATGGTGTAATCTGGCCACTTCATCTTTTGAGCTGAAGCAGGCAATGGGAAGGCCCTGTAACACCATCAGAGAGGTGGATACTCATCACCTAGGTAATGCTGCAAGACTACCGAACAACCATAGACCAGTTTGTATTCCCTGACACTTGATGAATAAATTGGACTAAAACCAGCAATGTATTCATGAAAGATTGCTATGAAGGCCATTTCACACTCCTTGAGCTATCTTGTCTCCATCCATTTCTGGAGCAAGCATGTATCTGCATGAAGGTCATCCCTCTTGGGGACTATGCTGCTAAGAAGAAATTAAAACAACAATTAAAATGGGATCTTTTTTGTTGTTGTTGCCTAATAAGATATAATCCTGCCTAAACAAAGTAAATAGTGAGCATGAATGAGTTCCTCTCTCCAGAGCACTGTCAAGCTGTCAGTCACAAGTGGGGAAGACTTCTGGCTAAAAGACACTGGCTTTGGAGATTAGCATATGGATATGCCCTTTATGGAAGCACATGCACACATACAAGCACTGGCAGCCTAGGCTGCCTTCTAAACTGTAAGGAATCTGCTTACTTAGCCCTGAAAGCTATTTTTTTAGACACAATACATCCCCTATACGTACCCCAGCATTCCTTAATGCTAACTGGGAAATGCTGCACATTCATGACAGTGAGGCACAGGGCTGGGAACTGAGCATTATTCCACCCCTGGCTCTGCCTTGAGATTGCTGCTGACATCACCATCCTCAACTGGCCAGACAACTGGCATGTCTGCTCTTCAGTTTTTCCTACTGCAAAGTGGTCACGGGAGTTTTAATGAATAAATAAAGGAACATATTTAGAAATACTTTCTTTGAACTGGATGAATATATAGAAATTACAATATAGAAGTATCTACCATTCAGATAATTCCACAGCCCTTTAAAGATCTAGATCACTTGAGTCCAAGAACTTTCAAGCAAAGGCCGTACTCAAGCTTTCAGTGACTTTTGCAAAGGCTGGGAAGACCTTGAGAGCAGCTCTTCCACTGCTGGCAAAGGCAGGGGCAACTGGAGTACCTTTGCACTTTGGTATCAAGTATCTCCCTGTATAAACAATATACAGAGAGATCATTGCCAGTGTCACAGAATCACAGAATCACAGAATCACAGAATCACAGAATGACTAAGTTGGAAGAGACCTCCCAGATCATTGAGTCCAACCAATGCCCTAACACCTCAACTAGACTATGGCATCAAACAAAAGATTAAAAAATCCCCCAGACTCTCAACTCTCTCCATAGCTATCCCATACTGCTCTGAAGCCTGAACAGTTGGTGCTGGACACATGGCCAAGCGTTGCATGGCCTTGCAAGTCTGGCTCAAAGAGAAGAAATTTGGAAGAAATAAATGCTGAGCAGAACCAGTGCCCTGCCCAGTTACTTCACCTTGTGTAAAATTCATGGCCCTGTTTTCCTTGGGAGGGCCCTGCAAGGCCAGGGGGCCAAAGCCAGGATCCCTCATTTCTCCCCAGGTAAGGGCTCTTGGGACAAGAGAGGCATTGTCACTATCCATCAGGGCACCCACACTTTCTGTGAAGAGAAGAGATCACTCTTGTGAGTGGGGGCTGTGCAGCTGCTGGCCCTGCAGGAGCTGCCAAAGCAGTGCCATGGGAAGGGGAATGCCCCAGGGCTGCAGAGGAGAGCCAGGGCACCCAGCAGTCCCAGGGACACATCCCCAGGAACGGGATGCTGCCCAGGAAGAGCTGTGCAAGCTGCTCCAGGAGGCAAGGGACGAGGTGCGGCACCGACAGATTCCACTGAAACGCTCAATAATGCAGTTTTTAAACAAAGATTCCCATGCTCCTGTGTAACCTAAATCTAACATGACATGGACTAAACGAGGACGTCGCTTCTCTCCCCGCTGATCAGCCCTGATTGCTGCAGAGTGACGCTCCAGCACGTGCCTGCTTGCTGGCCTGCCGCTGGATTGAGGCACGTGTGGGGCCGAGCACCGCGAGCCGACACACGGCACGTGCTCGGAGGGACCCCGAGGCTGCTTGGCAAGGGGGCACCAGGGAGCCCTCACCAGACAGACTGCCCTTACAAACCAAAAAGCAACTTTTCATAGCTGATGACCAAGTTCTCCAATAACAGCTGCCAAAAGCAATCAGGCTGGATCAAAACAGAGGGAGGAAAGTTATGTTATTTTAATAGAAATTATTTGGTTCCTGGGGTTCTGATCAAATTAGGCAGCTACTGAATTAAAGCAATGAAATTACTGGGAAGGATGTTGTGCTCAACTTATTTCCATTCCTCCCATATCTGAAGAGGTAACAAAGGAAACCATCCAAACCATTCCAAGGAGTTTTCCATAAACACCCTAAGCTGGTATTTGGGGAACTGGGGATTTCTGCCTGCCACTAGCAATTTTATAATTAGTCCAATAGCCAATGGGCTCAGGACATCCCTTGTGCAGCAGATTTGGCATCCTCCCAAAAAGGGCCAGACTGAAGCCTGCGTGGCAGATACTGCTACTTTGATTTGCAGCACAGCTCAGGCTGCAAATCATGAATGCTTTGGTTTTCAGCTCTGCTTGCAAACCTGTGGGATTTCAAACTCCTCTCTGGACCCTGCATGCCCACCCTTATCTTACAAGAAATGCTTCTTCAGTGGAAATTCAACAGTAATCACACCTGGGATTGAAGGAATAACGACAGTACAGGAGCATACATCGCACCACAGTGGGATAAAGACAGACCAGGGTAAGGGGGTTTCAGCCAAGGAAGAGAGGTTCTGTACTAATACATGTGAAATCCTGACACAGGGACAGGAGATGCAGAGTGCAGAACCAGAGCTGAGGGTGAGGAGGAGATGGTGCTGGTTGTATTGTGGTAGCACTGCTCTGGCACTGGGGACCCCCTAGGATGGGAGGTGGAGAGCACATGGATGAAGGCACTGAGGGGTGACCTGACTGTGCAGGTGCCCTCCATGGGAAGGGGGCACCTGCACAACCTTGCACCCTTGCCCACCCCAGGAAATACTGTCCCACACTGCAGAAATGCCACCTCCCTGCAGAAATCCCTCTCTTCTCCAGTGCATCAGCACAACCCAAGCACCAGAGCTGCCCAAAGAGAGGCTTGAGTCACAGCTTCAGACCAGGCATAGCTGCACGTGTTGCTTTGCAACACTGTCTGGATCATTTCCCCCACAAACTGCAAGGAAAAATCTGGAATATGGGAAATGCTCTTAGATGTCAATCAATCAATCAGTGAATCAATCAATCAATCACTGTTATTTTCTTAATTGTAATGCTCTTAACTAGTTCATTCTAGACACAAACACCATGAGCTGGGGTTGTCTACAACACAACAAACACAAACAGGGAGGGTCTGACCAAAAGGGACAAAAAGAGAGCCAGAGCAGCCAGGGGAAAGGAGAAAATGCACTTACCTTGCGTGAGCAGTAGGGCTGTGGTGAGAGAACATGAGAAAGACAGAGAGAGAAAAGAAAAAGAGGGAAAAAGTTAATATCCAACAGGAAAAAGCTGTTTTGCAGATGAAGGCTGTCAGTGAGCAATGGACATGGTGCAAGGCAGTGTGCGAGCTCACCAGGGCTGCATGTTGGCACAGGCTGGGGAGCAGACATACAGCAGCAAGATGGAGAGAAGACCGGGGTGCTCCAGTGAGCACCATGGCACTGGCTCCCCAAAGTCACCCCCTCCCTCCCAACAAAGGCAAAGGGATGGGATGCAGCTGGGGGGAAGTGGCAAGGAGGGAAAGGGGAAGGGGGAAGGAGGGCAGTTACACTTGCCACTTGGGGCCTGACACAACCCAAACTGACCCAAAGGCATGGGAGGTGTCCCCGCCCTAAGCCAGGTACGTGTGGTTGTGGCAGGGCTTGGCACAACTGAGGAGCCCCAATAAACTTGTAGGTACTGGGAAGAGAAGGTGATGGGCAGCTCACTGAGAAGAGCAGCATCACAGGGAGGCATTGATAAAACAGATGGCCACAAGTGTCAAAAGGGGCAGGGGGTAACATGGCCATGCATCACCCCTCAGGATGATGCCCTGGCTCACCTACACCTATCCCACACCCCATAGGTAAGAGGGTCAAGGTGCCTAGAGGAGCATAGGCACATGTAGAGCATCACTGTTTGAGTCCTCCTGGATATCCCTGTTCCAAATTGCTGGCCTGCCTGACAGTGCTGCATGCACACAGGCCATGCAACATCACCATAGTGGGATGCCACTACCTGTCAGGAAATGTGACTGTGTGATCTCAGGAAATGTGACTGCATGGTCCCCTAAGATTTGAGGTGGGAGGAAAAGAGAAAGGGGTGAAAATCCTTGCAAGGGATGACTTTACCCTGGCTTTCCACAGAGACACAACCCAACCCCCTTCAGCAGTGACCCCTTGACCCTCTCCTCTCTTGATTTCCCCCTTCCCCAGAGCTGTCACAAAGAAACATCTGGCTGGATGCCTCTGAAGTGTAACCCAGACAGCCACAGCTTACATCCAGGTATCAAAACAGCTACAGCAGAGTCCGTATAGCAAAAAAACTCAAACGCTTTTGAGAGGGGCCAAGCACCAAATCTGCACCTTAGCTTTAACTTCTACTTGTCTTTCAAACAGCAAACCAATCCCTGAAGACTTGGTTGCATGTGAGGACAGTATTGTAATTACTAACACTTATTATCATGCACTTTTTGTCTCAGAAGCTTAAAACTCTGTACAGAGTCAGTATTAACAGCCCTATTTGACAGATGGTGAAGCAAGCAAAAAGAAGCTAAAGGGAACATTCTGCAAACTCAGAAGTGGGCTGGAGTCCAACAGTGCTAATTTTCCCAGACTTGCTGGTTTGAGCCTCTGAAAAGCAGGCACTTTTATATAGATGCACCCAATTGTATCTGTGCCATTTGAAAGTGATTTCCTAAGCAATTTATCAAAGGTTGCACAGCACATCCATGGCAGAGCCAGGGAAACTAATCCTGAGTCCTGACACCCAGTCATTCCTTGCTCTGCTGAGCAGCAACCACGGGCACAGCTTTCCCAATGGTCTGCACAGAGACACTGACCCAGTCAAGGTCTTCATCCACTGATCCATCTCTCCAGCTGGAAGGACTATGGGCAATCCAAGAGATCTCCCTTGTCCATGCGGGCAGGTAGAGGCACAGAGAAAGGTGAAATCAAGAGGCTCCTTGCTGAGCATCCCTTCTGTTTCAGGGTCAATTCCTTTTGAGAGTCAAAAAGTTTGGGGAAACTATTTGTGAGTACATTCTGCATTAAGTACAGTACCACTGAGCCACAAGATGCAATGGGATGTTTGCTCTGCCTGCACCACCGCCTATCATGCACACATCTCTCCTTGAAGTCTTCAACAGGCTCATCAGTACCCCTGGTTGCATGAATCTGGAGTTTCCTTGTAGCTCTGTCCTGCTGCAGTTCATGCTGTGTTGTGACCTCCTTACTGTTCCATGGTCTTCTGGTTCTCCAGACAATGTGCAGAAATTTAATTTGCCTTTTGCAATTACAAGCATTAGTACAATGGGTCGATTTGGTGTTCAAATGTAATATAATGAAATATTACTGGGACCCTAAGCTACTGTGGCTATTAAAAAACCCATTGGTTCCTCATGTTTTTTAAAACTGTTATTATACTGCTCTGGGATTTGAGTTTATTTTTTTCCCCACTTGCTTGTGAGCCTGAAAAAGAACAATTTTTCTCCCTTTCACTTATGATATGATACATGAATATTTGAAGAAGCCTATAAAGCTATGAATGAAACATCAAGAATACAGCATGCAGAAAGCCAAGGGATTATTTTATCTTTATATTTCTGAGTGAATGCTGTGCATGCAAGCAAGAAAATGATTTCACGGACTAAAGCTTTCTTCCTGCACACACATCTGCTAATGTGCCCTTAGCCCTGACCTGTAGTGTTTCCTGACAGCCCATCTGGGGATGCTGTACCTGTACCAGCTTCACTGATGGCTTCCATGCTGTTCCCATCCCACAAGCCTCCCTCCACTCCCCCCAGCCTGGGCTGCATCCCTCCAGTCCTCCCCAGGGCACCTCTCCGTCTCCTGCACTGCTGCTCTGCACATCACGCTCCTTATGGGGCCAAGCCAGGCCACCTCACTGCTCTTGGCTTCTCAGGTAGTCTCAGAGGCTTAACATGTGAACTCGTACAGGGAACTGCCAAAATTAGCTCCACAGCCAAATCCAAAATAGCAGTCCCAAGTATCCCTTACCTAACCCTGGCATGGTGTGATTGTGGACAAACACGTGTGCCTGCAGATAAGGGGGCTGTGACACTGATTCACTCAGGAGAACTTAAAGCCTTTAGCTCTGGATCTCTGTTCCTCCTTCACTGGGGTTTCTCTGCCCTGAAGCCTTGGTTTTGACTAGGTGAAGTCAAAATTGCATACATGAATTCTACTTCCCTTGCCACCCCTAAAAATTTAGACCTGAATTTAAAAAAGCTGCTAAAAATAAGTAATTTAATCTGCATGCTTTTGGTATACTTTGAGGTCAAATTCTGCTGTGACATGCATGTTGGTGTGGGTTACAGATCAGGAATTTCATTACCTACATTACCTGCATTAACTCCAAAAAGCCTAAAGCAAGAGGAACCAGGCTTGGGATTGAAGCAGACCAGCAATCCAGCAATCCTGTGTTTATAGCAACCTGATGTGCTGAATGTGTGTCCCAGTCCTTTTCTAAACAGCGAAATACTTTGTTCTGCTGTTTACCTCACTGAGAGATTTGACTATGTTGCATGCTTTATTCTGGATTCATTCTTCATTTACATAAATCTTTTCTAATCAGTATCCTTAAAGATTCAGAGAAGCCACTGTGTAGATAGGAGGATCCTTGTTAAAGGCCTGGGATGTAGAGAGTGAGTTGAAGTGAAGGAGGGGAGGATGAATTTTGAGGAGACGCTCAGTCACCCAGCAGGGCAGTCACAGGATGCCAAAGGCAAAGAGAACACACTGCCACCATCCCTGCACACTCAAAGGTGACCAAGAAGTGACCATATGAAATACAGGCTCACTTCCCCAAAGAGATAATGATCCTCCATCTTCCAGATGTAACTGTGCACAGGCTCTGCCTCCAGATTTGCTCACTGAGGTGAGTAAACTGTTTCCCTAATAGATTGTGAAAAGATGTAAGCATGGGGTTTTTTATAGGCTAAATAAGGCAGAGATTTTGCAGCATTAACCTAAATGCTAATTATTATTGAAGTCAATAGCAAAGCTCTTGCAGACTCCAAGAAACTCCTCTCCATCAGGTAAATCAGCAGCATTTCGCCTAATCACAGAGCTGTGAGCAAATTATTAAACCTTGAGGGAATGAGGTAACAGCACTCTAACATTTTTTTGCTATTCTCATCAGCAGCTGATGCAGTTGATGAAGGAGTTTCTTAGCATGTGTCCACGCTTCAGAAAACTGCAGCACATGTATCAATACAGCTTATCTTAAACAGCTATGGATCGTTGTACCAAGTCAAATAATTTCATCAATATTTTGATATAGATAACTTGATGGATCAATCCAAGCTGGGAATCCTTCCTTCTTTGCAGTTTAATCCTTCCTCTGTGACTCCCAGTCAAATCCTCCTTCTGGGCACAAAGCTTTCCCATCAGAGGTGCTGACACTTGATTAGAAGGAGATGTGCTAGGAGATTTGTCTGCATCAATTGACTCTGTGCTGGGGAGGGCTGAGAAGACTTCAGACAAAATCCTCCCAAGCCAGGGAATGCCAACCAGCTGTTAACAGTGTTTGCCAGCCATCTGTACTCCCATTTCCAGAAAAGTCGTATCTTTTGGGAGACATGCTTTCTGAAGCAAAACTTCATATGAAGGTTGGCAGTCCTTTTTACGAAACATAACCCTCAAGACTCAGCCTTCAAGCATCAGCCCTGAGGTTGAATCTTCTACCACTGTGCCATGAACTGAATTCTCACAAGCTGATTCCCAGTAACCCTCATGTAACATATTTTTCCAAATGCCATTTGCACCATTATCTGCAATCAAGTGAAATTTTCCAAGTAGTCTCACTTGTCATTCAGGCTGTATCAACACTAAGATTAGCCACAATTTAAGCAGAAGAGCAACTTCATCCAGGGAGCACAAAGAAAGTTTTTCTCTTGTAATCCAGGGCTGTGGAAAAAGTGTGAAAGCTGATGTGTGCAGAAAGTATTACTCCAAAATCTTGCTGGGGCAGCAGCAAAATCTTCATCCTGAGTTGTGAGCTGACACCATAGCAGAGTTGCTATGAGAGCAAAAGTCAAGCCAACAGACAGCATCTCGTCATAAAGGAAGAGACACGTTTCCCTTGCAGGAACCCATTAAAAAGGTGCTGACAAAAGGATGTCCAGAATGTGGCTCAAGGTACAAGGAAGTTTCAAAACCCTGCAACACTCAGTAAATAGGGATTCAGTTTACATGACTTTGCATATGGAGGGAAGGTGAGACAAGAAGGATTTGAAGATTAATTTCTTAGAAATGGAGAGGACAAAAAAAGTCAGGAAACCTAGGAAATGGCCAGGAGGATAGAGAAAAGCAACATTTACCTGGCCAAGCAAAGAATGTGGTCTCTCTCTTTGATTTCTTTTTACTCACACTCATCCACTTTGATATCACAAGCTTGCAGCAAGCACCATCTTTGCCAGTGCTCTGTACATCTGATATGCCACTACTGAGCCAGTACTGGTCATTATCACAGGCCAGACTGGCAAGATACCAATCTCAGATCTGTCCTCATCTCTTTGAATTATTGGAGCACATCAACAAAAAGAGCTTCTGTAGTAAAACTACTTTTTGTTGTTTGGATGATCAGAAAGACTTCGAAAAATTCCAGTTGCAGAAAGCGATTTGTGAAAAAGATGACCTGCGAGAAAAAGTAGACATAGCATTTATGTACCAGGAGTAAGTGGTCAGCTCTCCTTACAGCAATGGTTAAAAACTGAGTGTCCCAAGGCTCAAAGCAGCATGACTGACGCAACTGGGGATGAACAGTGAGGAGCAGCATCTGCAGATGATGCAAAATGTTCCAGTTCAAGGGCTGTACCAGTGGCTGTTCTGCATTCTGCAAGCCCTGGTCAACCTGAAGACAGGAATTTGTGTTTGGACCACCACAGGAACACTTCTAAGTAGAGATGATTTTTTCCTCCAGTAAAGTGCTAGCAGGTGCAGAGTGCAAGAGCAATAGGGTGAATTTCATACTGAGTTCTGGCCCTCACAGAGACCCTTCTGGAGACCACAGCTGTGTCCCACAGCTTTGATCAGGCCCAAGGAGAAGTGACTGGAGGTGACTGCTTTGTGTTGGCAGGTGTACAGGACAGCACAGACAGTAATGCAAATGCACTGTGTGGTAGCAAGCCCTGCTCCCACCTGCCATCCTTCTCCACTGTATGTCTGTCAGGAACCCCTGCCACCACAGCCTGCAGTAGTGTGGATACCCTCAGGGACAGCACACTGGGTCTAGCACCAGGCTCTGGACTAAGTTCTGCACCCCAAAATAAACCACTCAAACTCTGCCCCAGGATGCTTTGAAAAGCACATACTACTTCTCCCTGTCATCAGTTCTGCCATCACTTCAGGGAACATTTCACCCCTGATTTCATCACTGCCACCTAGTTTGTATCCCTAAGGTGAGCTAGGAGCTGCCCTCTGCCTGGAGAAGTCCTGGGCCGGGTGCAGGCCCTTGGCACAAAGCTATGGTAGTGCAGGCACAACTGGCTGTCTCTGTGTGACCCGGACTGCAGATTACTTCCAGTCATGACTGCCATGCATCTGAAGTGGCCAATGCCATCCTTCTTCCAGAGGAGCCAGGAGAGGTTTTGAAGATGCTGCAAATAGCTGAGAGCATCAATCCTCCTATGGCACTGAGGCACAGCCTCAGAGTGACACAGCTAAGTCAGTGTGATAACAACAAAATGAGAACACACTGTCGAGAAAACAGCAAGTTTTGCAGCACTAGGAACAAATGCTAAAACCCAGAGAGACTCAACCTCAAAAGCTACTGGGCCTGGGCCCCTAAAGAGAGGCAACAGCTGTGCTTTGCCCTTGCCATGTCACTCACGTGGGGGTACATCCATCACCACAACAAAGGCCAGGAAAGGCCCAGCTAGGTGACTGTGGTGTGGGATTTCCCCCGTCTGTGGGCACAGGGCGATGGCAGCACCTGCACGACGCTGGCAGGAACACGTGTGCTGCAGTCAGCACGAGCATCCCTTCCCAAAGCCGCATGGCACGTCCAAGATGCCCGAGCATATGCAAGCCTGTGCATGGCCCAGGCTGCCTCCTCTCCGCTGGGAGCCAGCTGCTCATGCATGAATTCTGTGAAGCTGCTGGCCACAGCATCTGCTCTTGATCACTCACAATGCTCTCTATGGGAAAGCCTCACGTAGCTCCTTATTCTTCATGCCAGGCACAAGGTAGGCTCATCGGAGACGCTGCACAGTGCAGCTCTACGGGGCTGGGGATCTTTCCAGATGCCCTGGATTCAGCGTAGCGACTGTGCCACCTTGTGCCAGCAACATTTACAAATGCAGTTTAATCCCCTGCCTCTTAGATTTTAAAACCATGGTGCTCACGCTCTGACTTTTCTCTAATGAGGCCAACCAGGGCCCTGCATCTCCTCCCTGGCATGGTCCTTTATTTCCTCCAGGCAAAAGAGGGTCTGTCCAAGGGTGTGCCCTCACCTCCTGGCCTGCAGGCTCTGTGCTGCAGATCAATTTCATCCAGCTCTGACCTCTTCTCTGCCTGTTGCAAATCAGACAACCACACTGACTAGAGCTGATACAGATGTAAATAAGAGACATATGAAACAGCAAACTGGCTCTGTAGTCCTAGTAATAATGAGGACATTTTACAACTGGTCCACTTCAGGGGCCATTTGGATTTTTTTCAAACACTTGTTCTTATTCAGCCAGGTGCAACGTGACCTGTGTAGGAAAAAGAAATGTGTGACTTCAGAAAAACAGCCCATTTCTGACTCTGTATTCTGATTCTGCTTAGAAAAGGATGCAGGATTCACAGAGAACAGACAGCTGAGAAAAAATTCACTGTGTTGCTCCAAACTGCCAAGTGCTTAAGCAGGAGAAAAGCAGGAGCCTTTTCCTCCTGGACCTGCTGAGATGGAGGTGGAAGATCCATAGACGGGAAGGGACCCATGTGGAGAGGAGACCCCAGTGTGGTTCTAGGACTGAAGACTTCAATCCACGACTGAACATTTGGCATTCCCAACGCCCAAGAAGAAATCTATGCGTACTGTGGGTGTAGTGAACAGATACCTACATGGAAGCTGTGGCACTATATAGTTCTTTTATACGATGGAAAAAAGTAGTAAAGTAACTAGTCACTACAAGCTGATGCCAGACAGCTTCTACCTGGAAGCCATGCTCACACCTTTATCCTGGAGGGCAGCTGATTGCTGGGACATACTCCCATGGGATATGGCAATGTCGATCACTGCTTCTGCTCAAGGGCAGTTGGACTTTGGTGAAAACTGATATCCCTCATTGCCTGTGGGCTGCAGGAGGCAGTCTGACAGTACTAAAATATGGGTTTACAATTTACAAGTCCATGGATGCTGTATGATATTGACATGCTAATGTAACCTGTGTCTACCCTGAACATGCCATGGAGCAGTCCATGGGAGCTTGGACTGGCCAGAGGGCAGCTGCTGTGCTGGTGAGGTAAGAAATAGAAGACATTTCAGCAAAGGAAAGCTGTGCTGTGCAGTGCACGGGCAGTGGCCAGGTGTCTTATCACCGATAGCAGCACCTGAGAGCAGAAATAAGCCTGTGGGCATACACATCTGGCTCTACTCTGTAACAGGCACCCAGAAGGTGGATTTGAATTCCCTTTTGTAAAGTGCCTCTGTTTAAATCTTGGCCCTCGCAGGCCACTCCAAAGCTACTGAAGCCAGTGGCAAGACTCCATCAGAAAGGGGTCAAACACATATAGGACAAGGACAAAGATAGTTGTAGGCAAGACACAACCATAAGTCTGGGTTTAGTCCAGCTATGAATCCTGGTCTGCTGGGGAGATCCTGGGTCTCACTGCTGATGAAGTAGGACCTCAGTAGAGCTTCACACTCTCTGCATGACAGACTGTGATTGTCTGTGACACATTAAAGGGGTTTTCAAATGGAAGACATGAAGAACCATTTCAAAAAAAAAAAAGCAAGCCAAGTTACTTCACACCTTCTCTCTTCTCCTATGGACTTTTCACCGCACTTCATAGGGACCCAAGAGCACCAAAGCAGTGCCACTGGAGGCAACAACAGAGGGAAGGACAGGGGGAGTACAGGAGGAGCTGAAGGGGGCAGCCATGCATTACACCCTTCTCTTGCCTTTCGCATTCCCCAAAGTCCTGGCAAAGAAGCAGGAGCAGGGAGAACAGCAAAGGTGTGTTCAGAACAAAAAACAGGTCAAGACAAGGAAACCCAATCAAAATAACACAGCCTCCGAGACTCAAGCATTGCACAAAAGGAGGATCAGAAGTAAGCTAGGCTCTTAAAGGCAGAGATGGCACCGGAACAGGGTAAGAGCAAGAATACAGGAGGGCAAAGAGTAAAAGTTGATCCCTCTACAGGAGGAGGAGAAAAGGAGGAAGGGTAAGGAGGAGAAAGAAGGTTATATTTTCTGGATTTGGGGTTTGGATACTTGATTCTGATTTTTTTCTTTTTTGCATTTTTTTCATAAAGGATCTCACACCTGATATTCCACGTTCCATCCATTGCGGTTCACCAAGGGCAATGAAGAAATTCTCCTGCCTTTCGTATTCCTCCTCATCTACTATCTTAACCCTTATGGTCTTCCTGTAGGGACAACAAGAGAGACAACCGTGTACAGCGGGTCAGCTGGCTGGAGGCGCGGCGGCAGCGGCGGCAGCGGCGGCGGGGGCTCCTGGCACGCGGCCCCTTCCCACGGGGGCGGTGTGCGTTGGCCTGCCTGTCGGACACAGCATCCTCGCAGCGGCTCCTTGGGAGCGGGGCGTTAGGGCACAGGGGGCTGGCAAGGGAGGGAGGAGGGAGGGAAAAGTGGGAGGTGGACCTTGCTGATGGTTAGTGGAAGGCGACTTCTGCAGCGCATTTTTTTTCAGTGTCAGATGGTAATGGAAAGGGTATCAGTCGTCTGAAAAGCACCAGGGACCACCACCCTGAGCTACCCATTGTGCTTTGGCTGGAAGACCAATTTCTTCTTACCATTAATAATAAATACAGTAATAATACCCTCACAATTAATAATAAATCTGCAAGGACTCTGGGCTGGGAACCTGAGGAGAAGAGAGAGATACATTCCCCAGTGGGGTAAGGTAGGTCTCTGCCAATGGCTGCAGCTCCACCAGCTGCTAGGCTGACAGTTCTAACTCTCATTTTTAAAATGGCACATCTTATTGCTTTCTCTCCTTAATAGTATCTACCTCATCCTCCTGTCCTGTTCCTCAAACGAGGACGCAGTCTTCCCAGGGGATGGACAGCTTTGCTGGGACCTCACAGGGGACACAATGGGACAATGCCTCCAAGGCTCAAAAGGAAATGCCCTGGGCACTGGAGCAGGTCTAGCCTCTTCCCCCTGAGGGTAGCCCATCTGGCTCCCTCCAGTACCCCTGCAATGCATAGAGCTGCTGTGAGCCCTCAGGCAAACCGAAGCGGGCACTAGCTCTTCCTCATCCTCAACTCCAGCTCACAGAGTTGCTCTGTGACAACCAGACCAGGGGTTGCACAGCCTTTGCCCACTGCTTCTCAAAAGCCACAGAGCTGCTTCTCTGCCAGGCAGGCCTCAATTCCTGTGTTTTTCTAAAACGGGTCTGACCAGAACACCCCATAGGACCAGGGCTGGGTGATGATCTCCTGAGATGCTGGATGTGTTTCTAGCCAGCATCTTCCCACTGATGCTACAAAATTTGCTTGGGCCCTCCAGTGGGGTGGCAGAAGGTTCCTCGGAAGTCACCACAGAAATATGGACAAGCAGGACTGCTCTCCATCCTTCTCTCTCTCCTCCCCTCACCACTTTGCCTCTCAGCAGCCCCAGCACCACTCCCCAATGCCACCCCATGGGTACCATGTGACACAGTGTGCGCGCACAGCAGTGTTTAGGGCAGAGCAGCTGGAGACAGAGAGACATCAGAGGAAGAGAAGAGGAGGAAGGAGATGGAAGAGAGGAGGAAAGAACGTTAATGTTAGTCTGCAGGGCCAGTACTACACCTTTCTGTAAACTCATATCCACCATGCGGGGGCTCATCAGCTCAATGTAGAAATTCTTGGTTTTTTCATACTCCTCATCATCAATTACCTTGATGTGAACTGTTTTGCTGTGGACGGAAAAATAATAAGGGTCATAAAGGGGAGAGGGGAACAGAGAAGCAAAAGTCAAGGAAGAACGGAGTTAAAGGGTACATTAGAGAGTCAAAGTTTTCTCACCCACTGAACAAACTCAACACAGCCCTTTAAGAAAGGCTAAAGCCCCCCTTCTGCAAGTGGCACTGGCCAATTTTTTGTTTAACCCAAAGGCACAATGGCAGGCCAAACTACAAAGTGAAATTAGGCAAAAACAATCCCCCAGCAAACTGGCTCAGGGCTCAGCCTGTGGGCAGTAAGGTCTGACAGCCAGCAGAGAAGTAGGTTTCCCTCACCCTGTTACTCCTGTACACACACACACACACACCAGCAGCCACACAAGCACACACACCCCACTGGCACCATGCTGCTGCCTCCGCTTCATTGGCCTGCTCTGAGAAGTGCTGGCTGCTGGAGCAGCTGAGCAGCAAATCCTGTCTCTCCTTTGGCAAGTTTCTTACAAATTTTTGTACCATTTTGTAGGAAAATAAGAGCTCACTGTGCCATGGTTTCCTTCACAGCAAATACATGCCTTATGCAGAGGTTACTGCCCCATGACTTTCACACCCAAAGAAAATAAGATAAACAACTCTGCCAACCCACTGCCTCCTTACAGCCAGGCTGCACTGACTGTTGCAAGCTAAAAATGACCTCTGCACTCCCCTCATTCTCCCAGAGGCTGCAAAGGCTTATGCAGTCCCATCCCTTGCTCATGACTGAAAAGATCGGTGCTTTGGTTCCAAGCTGGTATAACACCCTCTTAAATACAACATTGTCTGCATGTGTAACTCCTCTGAATGGGCATCTGCTTGCCATCTTGGGGCTCCTGCACTTCTAGCTGACCGCAACCCCAAGCTGGAACTGCATTTTTTTAAACCAGAAGTTGGATCCACATAAAAAGTGTTTCCCTTACCTCAAAACAATTGCCCCAAGAGCCACCACACAAGTTGCCCCTCCTGCCAGTGAAAGATCCCCTGCTTCCCACAGCTCTGTAACCACACATGGCCCTGCAGCAACAACCTCCTCTTTCTTCCTGCCCATCCTCAGCAGTCAGATCAGGCCTGGGTGCATGTTTGCACACTCAGTCTTGACTGGCAATGGGAAGGAAGAGACCCAGTCACAATCACTGGCAATCTGGAAAGATAGACCCAAATTCAAATCTCTATGTGCCTCAGCCTGTAGCCTTTGGCATTAAATATATACCCTGTATCTTTCATGTCACAGCACTTCAGAGAACAAGCAGTCCAGCCCTGCACCCTGGGGATGCTGTGATCTCTACCCTGGGGATGCTGCCACAGCCAGCAGCCTCTGGAAAAACCACCATTTCAGCACAGAATAGGAGAATCATCACTGCAGCTTGCATTCCTACTGATACCATGAATGACCACAAAATTATTCCATCATCCTACAATTTGACCCTCAAGTTATAATTCCTCCTGCACTCCAGCTGCGGAAATCCTGTTCCCTGTGCTGACTCTGGTCTTGATCTTGGTCCCAACCCTTCTCTTTCAAATGATGGCACAGGGGTGGGAGTACAGTTTGGACACTGTCTGCCTATCAATCAATGCAGGAATACGCAAAAAAAAATCACCTCCAATTCTTCTTTCTGAGCTAAATCAGCTTTATTTTTGCCAGTGCTTGCTCTACCCATACCCTCACCAATGCCAGCAAGCCTCCTTTCCCTTCTCTAGACTCCCTCAATCTCTGCTAATCCAGCCTGAAAGATATTAAAAGGTTTATCTCTGGTGTAAATGGTGCTGCTCTGCTAAGATTTCATCGTGATGATTTTTTGTTGGAGATGTTGAATTTGGCTTTTGAACCAGATGTTATCTGGGCTCTTGATACTTTGCCAAGCTTGTTCAATTTGCTGAGTTAAACCTACAGCTGATTCATAGCTCTGATCTTTTCCTTGTTCATTACTACAAAACAGAAAGTGGGGTTTTCAAAAGCAGCCAGTGCTTCCTGGACGTGGGTTGCTTTTAAAAATCCTTTTCATAAATACCATTGCTTATGGTTTTTCCATTCTTGGAGCTTCAAAATAGTCAGTGTTGCTTGTTTGCAAAAATTTGGAAAAAACACCACAAACCCTGTTCCCTGGGGGTCAGCTTATGTACTGCAACAAAGCTATCCTAAGGCTTTGTACAGTTAATATTATGCATGCAAACCATTTGAGTTTGCTTTCATACAACCTTCTCTTCCCTCCCCTCCCTCCCTCCCCTCCTTCCTTCCTTCCCTTCCTCCCTCCCTCCCACTGCATGCACATTTTGTTAAGTACAAGGGGCTCTATATGCCCTACCAAGCAGTTCCACAGTGCTGAGACTTCCTTAGTCTTTTTTTTTTTTTTTTTTTTTTTTTTTTTATTTAAAAAACAGTTCAAGAAAGAGAAAGGTTGCTGGGGATCCCTAGAGGCTAGCATGGCAAAGTGCTGGCTTTGCAAAAGCATGTCCCCTCCAGTCAGGAACACAAACATTCTAGGCTCCTAAACCAACTCAGCTCTGCTGCAGACTGGACCATTACCACACACTCAAGCATCAGGTGGCCCTTCCAAGAAAATAGTCTGAATTTGGTGACCAATCCAGTAACTTCCTGGTCTCCTCCTTAGCTACAAGGTTTTCAGGAGAAAAGAACCTTTTACCCAGCTCTGAAACAACGGGTGAAGGACAGATCAAAGCAACAGGCCAAAGCCTGCGCCCTGCATGGACACAGGCTGGGCCTTGCACCACCCCCTCCCCATGTGACTGAATCCCAAAGGAGGTGGTGCCCGACCTCTCCAGCTTTGCTGAGAAGTGGTGAGTGCCTAGCAGGTCCTCCACCCCATTAAAGCCTTGGGGACACAGCAGGAGCCCTGAGGAGACGCTTGAGGACTCAGGTGGGGTGGGATGGGGATGATGGGAGCCAAACTGCAGCCACTGCCAGCTCTTGTTCCAGAGTCAGTGTGTTGCCAGACCTCCCTGTGCAAGGAGGAAAGGAGCAGGGCAGAAGTTGGCAAGGACTGTGCAGTGACACGGGGAGGTGGGCAAGGGCTCACAGACCCAGTGCCACATAATGGGGAGCAGTTAACCTTTCCCTGGGATTTTGTGGCAAGGGGAAGAGCAGCATCCCTGCTCCCGAGCCACTCTGCAGCCTGCACAGATGGGGGCACAGTGCTGGGTTTGCTCCCAAGTGCCCTTCTCTCGGCTGGCTGCTCCCGTGACTGTCACCACAGAAAGGTCAGTGCTGATGGAGGGAGGGTTGTGGTGGCCCATCAGGCCACCCCTCCCAGTCCACTGTGGCTGACCAGGGCTGCCTTTTCCCCTGCTCTGCAGCTTCCCTACCTCTGTGAGCATTTCACTCATCTCCAGGCCTATGAAAGCAACCATAAATACAGCTGCATCCTGAGCTGTCATAAATTGTCTGCAGGCCAAAACACAGATTGCTCCCACACAATCTCATCTCTCACCTACAGCCACACTGAGAGCTGCCTCCTCGGAAGGCATGGAGAGTGGAGGAGATGGATGGAGAGAAGGGCTGGAGTGTAACACTGCCCCGGGAAGACGTCACGTTAATGTGAGAGATGTGACAGAAGGACACCGAGAGGCAGAGAGTGCGTGGGAGCGGGAGGCTTGGGAACATTTTGCTGCAAGAACATCATGACAGCTTCTTGAAATTAATGGAGGCAAAGGCGGGCACGAGAGGGGCAGGCCATGCAGCAGCGCTGATGGGCATGCTCACCACGATGGGAAGCAAGGAATCTGAAGCCTACCTTGCTCAGCTGAGCAGCTTTCATTCTCCAGCCTCTGGCCACTTCGCATGGGGAAAGGAGGACACTTTCCAGCCTTCCCCATTCTCTCTGACAGTTTGACTGGGGCCAAGACACACCTCAGAAAGCTCAAAAGCAGAGAACAACAGAGACCATCCAAGAACCCCTCCTGGCAGCAAGGAGCAACTCTGCAAAATGCAAAGCCCTACTGCCAGCCCCAAGCCACAGCATAGTCCGATCTCAACACCTGCATGAGCACAGTGATGGGAAGGGCTCTTTAATTCAGGGCTTGGTGCAGCTTTCAGCAGACTGAGCAATGCTTTCAATTTGGCCTGTGACACAGGGCACAGCAGGGCAAGCCAAAAGCCAGCACTCCCAGGGAGTGAAGTGGCCATACAGAAGTCAGGATAGCTGCTCACTTTTTTTTTCTCTGAGGTCATTGCAAACTGCCACCCAATAGCCTTCAGATGAATGCAGTCCAGGCTCTGCTTTCAACATACACTTAGAAACAATCATTGGTTTTAAAAGTCAGGGATGGAAAAGCTCCTCTGGGGAGCAACATTAAGAATGAGATTTCCCTGAGTAAGCAACAGAAGATGAAATGAATAGACATCAATCTTCTCCTAAAGGACTTTGTGCCCATGATGTTGCTAATTTCCCCATCTGGGAAGTACAGAGGATAATCTATAAAATCATTTTATTTGACAACATGCCCACTTCCAACACATAAGGCAACAACTGAATGGTTATTTGATTAATGTGCTAGAAAATACTGAGTATCTCTTTATGTGGACACCCTCATTTGCAGGAATTATTGCTGAGAAGGTTAAGAGGATGTGTCTGTGTGGGTCTGTGTGACTTTGGAATGTGAAACAACTCTAAGAACAATGCAAGTCAGGAGATGTCACATAGTTTATACCACTGAAACAGGCAGGGCTGTGCAAGGGCACAGTTTGGAGTCCCTGGTGGGACGCTATTAGCCAGGATTAAAAGCAGCCAGGACAGCAAGGTAAACATCCCTGGGGCAGTGAGATGCACGAGGAGATGTTCAGTAACTCACTAATGTGAACCATTAGTACATACATTTTGGGTCAAGCCATTGTGTTCTTGACACATCTTGACATCTTAATCTGATTTGCTGTGGGTGCAGATTCCTGCAGCGTGAAGCTCAAAGCATGTGGTACCAGTCTGATTCTTCCCCAGAGCTCTGCACTCAGGGATTTCTGGTGGAATCTGGTTGGGATTTCACTGTGAAGCTACAGATAGGGCACAGCTACTATGCTAGAAGACCTTACAGAGCAGTCATAGAATCATAGAATATGCTGAGTTGGAAAGGACCCACCAGGCTCATTGACTCCAATTCCCGACCCTAGGCAGGGTACCCCAACAATCACACCATGTGCTTGAGAGCATTGTCCAAATGCTTCTTGAACTCTGTCAGGTTTGGTGCTGTGACCAGATCCCTGAGGAGCTGTTCCAGTCCCCAACCACCCTCTATGTGAAAAACTTTTTCCTGATATCCAACCTAAACCTCCCCTGACTCAGTTTCATGTTTTTTCCTCAAGTACTGCCACTGGTCACAAGAGTGAAGAGATCAGTGCCTGACATTTCTCCTCATGAGGATGGTGAAGACCACAAAGAGGTCTCCCCTCAGTTTCCTGCAGGCTGAACAGACCAAGTGACCTCAGGCACTCCTCACGTGGCTTCCCCTCCAGACCCTTCACCATCCTCATGGCCCTCCTTTGGACACTCTCTAATAGCTTAACACCTTGGCTATATTGTGGTGCCCAAAACTGTACACAGCACTTGAGGTGAGGCCACCCAGTTCAGCATAGCACAGGACAATTGCCTGCTTTGACTGGCTGGCAATGCTGTATGCTTGAGACAGACCAGAAGGGATTAAATAAGGCTATAAATAGTGGGGATCTCTCTTTGCCTAATTCACTGGGAGGTGGATATTTAACACAGCAATGTGACAGTGCTCACAGGAAAGGCGAAGAAGCCAGCAAAAGAAGCCTGATTTGATGCCCACGGTCATATGAAGTACTCACCAAGGAGATGCTGAGTGATCTTAATTTTAAGAGAAAATCATGGTAATTTAAGAACCAATCCAGACTATGACCAAGACAGGCAGGTTGCACTTTGGTCTTAAGATCATGTTTATGAAAGAAGATTTTTTTTTTTTACTACCTTGGAGATTATGGAGTGGGGGGGACAGGTTTTCACAGATTCAGCTGAAGCCACTGGCAATGGTCACAGTTTGTTCTAGCAGAAAGGTCAGAACTGAAGGTGCTGCTAAAGTCAGATTAGATGTTGGTACCAATTAAGTAAGCAGGTGTCAACAGGAGAGATGAACTGCCAGAACACAGTTTTGAGCAAATCACTGATGTGCACCTTGCTGATGTTTGGGTTACAGAAGAACTGATGCTGGTGCAGAAGCTGGAGACGAGCCATGGCAGGCCAGTTTCCAAGAACTGGCTGTGTTGTCCATGCAGACCTTGGAAGAGCAGCAGCGCAAGAGTTATCCTACTTTGTGTAGCAAGCACATAGGGCACAGTCCCAAAAGCTTCACTACCTGCAGTTGGTTAGAAAGTAACATAGTCAGAAGCCATCCTCAGAAAATGAGTTTTTCTCTTCTGTGTTTTCTCTTTTGTTGTAGAGTTGGTTTATGGGATAACCAGATGGTAACTAATTATCTTTTTAATCAAAATCACCAGAAAAATTATTATAAGAAACTATCATATTATCATTAAAATAAGGTTCTTTGCAATGCTAATCATTATATGACCTATGTATTTCTCCTGTCAAGCCTGAAGCCACACAAGCAAGTCAGTTGGTACTTCCATACTTTAGTTCTATATCCATGCAGTGCCCATGATCCTTATTTCTCACAGGGACTAGATAGGGGATAGTCCCTACTTGCTTTGAACTCCTAATGTGGAAGATGCTGCAGTGACACAACCAGAAAGAAGGTGAGAGGAGAGAGCAGAGAGAGCTTGAAGTGCTGGTGGAAGTATCACTTTTTCATATGAGTATCAACCTAATCTGGCTTCACCTGATGTGGTTCCCATTTGAAAAAGCTGTTCACTTCTGTAGAGCACCTCCTTTTCCTTGCTAAAGTCTATTTACGCCATGAGGGAACTAAAACACCTCAGAAAATATGTCTGCAAACAACTATCAGCCTGCCTCTGGGCAGAGCCATTCCCACCAAGCCATTCCTGACCAAGTAGGTGTTGCTCAACTGCTTTCTAAAAGCCACATTACAAAGATGGTTTTTCTGGATGATCTTTCCCCATATTTCAACTCTTTACCCCTAGAAAGTATGTTGTAAGGTTCACCTAGACTGACAAGGCAGGAGGGGAAAGAAGCTTTTGGCACTGCCTCCTGGAGTGGCTCCCTGCAGCATCCCTGCTGTTCCTCCCGCACAGGCAGAGTCCCCACTGGCCCAGGAGACCCAGAGCCCTTCTGCAAGCCTCCATCCCTGCCATGCGCAGCACAGGAGGGATCTCTGCTCCACTCCTGCAAGGGCCAGGGCCAGAAACATCCAGCTCTGCTGCAGCAGCTCACAGGCAGGGGGGACAAGGTCTACTGGAGAGGACACCATGCTAGAAGGGGCAGCACCCCGAGGTGGAGACAATGACCCCCATCCAAAGCCTTGTGTGACCCTTCATGCTCACCCCCCGGGACTGTGTGGGACAATGTGCAGGACCACCAGGAGCTCAGGGGCTCTGCCTCAGCAGTGTAGTTTGTTCACATCACACCAGATCTCCTAAGGCATAAAGGAGGAAATACTGACACAGAAAGGCATCTTCCCTTTGTATATTCCTCACGTAATCTTGGCTAATTAGCAAATTGGCTCATACTTCAATTAGAACTATTGAAAGTGCTTTAGTAGCTGACACATGATAATTAAAGGGACATAGCTAAGACTAAGAGCTGTAGTTTTTAGTCTTTACTTGTATATAAAAACCCAAACCTTTATAGTGTTACCAGTAAAAGATTTATAGTGATAGCTGTTAAAAAAATAAATCTGAATTAAAAAAAAAATAAAATTGCCTGTTACAGTTTCTCCATTCCAGATGACAACACTAAAGGTGTTTGTCTTTCTGGTCATCTTCATTTTTCAATTTTTTGTGCACAGCAGCCCAGCTCTCCCTTCCCACTGCCACCCAAGGCTGACAAGAGACATGAAATGCTGCCAAATTCACATGACAGTGTTTCACACCTATTTTGTACCAGTGCAAATAACTGTACCAGCAATGAAAAAGCAGAGCTGCTAAGTTGCAAGTGAACCCATTAAGCACTTCCATGCCATGCAAAAAAAAAAAAAAATCCTTAAGTGCCTAATATGCTATTCAGGGCAACTCAAGAGGTGTGGCATATCCATGAACCAGCCATGGGAATCACTACTGGAGCTAGTGAATGGGAAATTCACTCTCAAGTCTCACACGCAACTTGGAAGCCCTGAAGCACCAAAAAATGCTCCATGAGCTTCCATAATGCAGTCAGCCCTGCCAGACAAGATATCCAAACACTCTATATGTCACTTTGTTCAAACATGATAAAATGCTCTAAAATACAGGGTTCTTCAAGGAAAGATGCCAGTTTGTTTTTAAGAATTTCTACAAAAAAGGGAAAATCAGAGTTTGTTAAAACCCCCTTCTCTCAGCTCAGCTGAGTCCATGTTGCTGACCAGCTGAGCTGTTTAAGTTAGGCTGTACAAGCATAACAGCTCAGCTCCACAGGTCTTCTTTTCTTTATTCAGTTTAATGAAGCTACTTGGGTTTGAATATTGATGCTGTGTGTACAGACACATGCGGGCCCTTGTCTGGCCTGCTCCAAGTCAGATCCTTCTTGCTGACCCTATGAGACTTGATGCTTCAGAGCCAGGGGAGAGCAGACAAAATTTCAACAGCCCGTGGAGCTATTTGTTGAGGTCTGTACAATAAGTACATGTCTCGTACAAGCAATAATTCAACTTGGCAGCCCATGAAACCAGACAGCTGAGGTGGGTATCAGCCTGGTGTAGGTGCAAAGCAGAGCCAGGGCCCTGGGCAGAGACATTTCTCCCCTCCCTACCTTGGGAAGATTCCCAGTGGAACAGCTTCACTGAGGAGATTCTGTGCCCTTTATTTCTTAGAAAGGAATTTCAGAAGGAGCAAAACATCAACCACAATCATACTGTAGGGAGGGAGGAAGGGAGGAACGAAGGGATGGACACAGGGAAGGACGGAAGGAGGACAGGAAGAAGAGAAGAGCAGGAAGGAAGGCAGGAAGGAAGGACATCTGTTCCTTACTAAAGGTCTTTGAATACTGCTTCAATCTGAGTCTGATGCACCACAGTAAATGCCTGTGATATCAAAATGCATCACGGGTATCAGTGGCAAAAAAAAAACAACAAAAAAACCCAAAAAAAACTAGAGATCTTTTGTTTGCTGTAGAGAATGGCTCCAAAGCTTGACAGGGTGCAGGACTGGGAGTGCCCTGAACAGGACAGGGTAGGCTCGACTACCTCAGTGCCTCTTGAGCAAACACAAAACAGGGATTCAGCTGGAAGTGACCCCGTCCCATCAGACTGCTCCTGAATTCCACCTGCACGATGGACACTTGTCATTGGCTGCTATTGGCAGATCAGTGTTTCAAGCTGTCGCCCTTGGTTTTAGACTTTTTGCTGAAGGCATGTAGATTTGGAAGCTATATTTAGATGTCTTCTCTATTCTTCAGCAACAGGGTTGCCATGGAGATGCTGGTGAGGACAAGAAGGTGGGGACGGAGGGGGAGAGGAAGTTGAGGAATGAGAAATACTAGATTCAAAACAACCCTCAGCAGCCTGGGAAGACTTTCAATCCCTCCTAGGGCAAAAACTGCTGAAGCTTGTTAGCTGAAATGAGCCCCTGGCATTGCTTGACGGCGTGACCCTGCCATGCATTGCTCAATGCTTTCTTATGGCAGGTTTGAAGAGACACAAGGGGCTAGCCTTCAAGCACTGCTCCTTTGGGAGAGTGTGGCCCCCTTGACCTGAGCTTGCCAAAAACAGAACTCTGGGAACTCCATTAATGTCCTACTGCTGCCATGCTGCTTCACAAGTTCATATTGACTCCATACTCAGCTCCTGCCATAGCTGGGGTGGCATTGTCTCTGCTGCCAACAGCAGAGGCAGAAAGGGAGCTGCAGCTGAGGACAGACCTGCTCAAGTCTATCCAGAAGCACAGGCAGGGACACGCTGGCACACTGGGGACAAACAACCCAGCACAGGAGCCAGGCTGTGGTGGAAGTGAAGGTGGACCACAGGCAGGGATTACAGGTCCTTGATCTCTGCCTGCCAGGCACATCCACATTCCTTGGGCTGACACCAGCTGCAGGCACAGACAGATGTGCAGATTCATACCTACTACCTACAACATTGCTCTTTCCAGCAGAGACAACACAGGTGAGACTAAGGGCCCCTCCTAACAGGGCTCTTCAAGATTCACTGTTCTACAATTACTACACTGCTGATGTCCAGGTGTTAGAAAGATAAATCACTTGTTGATAGAAATTTAGGGCTTGATGTGCTTCAGTGATCTCAGACCTAGGGGGAGGTTAACAGAGTTTGGGGAGAAGCATGTACTACTGGTAGTGGACACAAAGAATGCAGGATTTCCAGACCAAAAGGACATTTGGCAGAAATCCCAAGATAAGGATGAAACCAATAAAGCCAACTCAGCAACTGTGCTGAAATTGGCTCTGACTGGGCAAAAGATCATTTTGACAAGAGGAGATTGTGATTATCACTCATGAAGTACCAGCTCAGGAAACCGACAGACTCAAAAGAAGAGAAAGACTGAGCATGTGGACTAATAAGCAGGAGAAGGGATGAAAAGCTGGTAGAGGAGAGGACTGAAATAATTTAACCAATAGAATACTAATTAATAAGAGCACTACAGAACTTGTAGCCAATGAACATTAATGCCTTTGTTTGGTAAAACATATAAATAGTGAAAAGTTTTGATAGTCCTTATGCTAACTCTGTGGATTTGTCACCCAGCACACCTTTCTGCACAGAACTGTAAATCAGTCAAATACCTCAACTCTGTGTGTGGATCAGCCTCTTGCATACCAGGTGAAAGGACCTGTTTTGGGACAACAATGGCAATGAAATTTAGCTTTTAGGAAAGGTCAGGGTAGTCCCCCCAGTTCCCAGCATGGACCCTGCCATATCTCAACACCCCACTCTTTTCCGACTCTTGCATGTGATAGCATCCACAGATTTCAGTGCTCAAAGCACATCAAAAAGGGTGGAGAGCAAAGCCAACTTTCCCATCACAAACGCCTCTGGATACCAGCCTCACAAGGCCCTCTGTCCCCTCCCTCACCCTGCTCCTCCCACACACCCACGCAGACAGCGCTTTCAGCTCTGCAGGACGGCACTCAGCCCAGCCACTGGAGCTGCACTACATCCAAAGCAGCAAGGCAGCAATCTGTAGGAAATTAATGAGCTGCAAACAACGCTGTGCAGCTGCCAGCCTGAAATGAGCCCGCTCTGCACACTGCAGATACAATTATTATATATGAACAAAAAGAGCTGGAGCCAGAGCTGGGGTGCTTTGGCTCCGGTCACAGGCTTCTTGTGACCAAGATAAGGGGCAGCACAATGAATTGCCACAGCCAAATCAAAGTTGCATATCCAATCATTTACACAGAGCCAAGATACTGCATCTTTATCCAAGGCTCTGTGCATTTGATGGGACTCACAGTTCTCTTCTGTAGCACTGAAAATAGGGCAAAGGATACTCAGTTACACCATTTCATTTTGCTCTTTGGGGCTGTTTTATTTCTGTTTCTTACAGGGTAAAAACCCACTGGGAAAACCAAACAGGGCTGTTTTCTGAATTTCTAGGAGCTCATGCCTTTGGAGAACCTGCAGGTTCCCAGAAGGAGGCCAGCCCTACTGGGCTTTTAGTTTCAGAATCTAGAGCTCAGCACCATTTAAAAACCACCTCCTTATTCAAAAACTGAACAAAAATCACATCATCAGCCAGCTTTGCAGTGAACCAGAGTGATTCAGAAGGGTTAAATCCAGGAGCAGTGCAACCCTCAACCTAGCATCAGTTCACAGAGAGATGGGCTGCTGCACTGCCTCCCTGCCTTGCCACAGCCTGGCCCCATGCAGGATAGCCTGGCTCAGCCAGACTGTGCGCTGCACACTGGTGGGACCCCAACAAAGGGACCAAGCACATCACGGCCTGCACAGCATTCACTCACCCCTGCAGGCCTCCTATAGATTCACAGAATCACAGAATGGCCTGGGTTGGAAGGGGTCTTAAGGATCATCTAGTTCCTGCAGTGGAAAGGGACACTTTTCACTAGACCAGGTTGCTCAGAGCTCCAGTCTGGCCTTGAACACCTCCAGGGATGGGACATGCAGAAGTTCTCTGGGCAACCTGTTGCAGTACCTTACCACCCTCACAACAAGGAACTTCCTCCTAATATCTACACTAATCCTACTCTTTCAGTTTGAATCCATTCGCCCTTGTCCTGTCACTCTGTGCTCTTGTAACAAGTCCCTCTCATCTTTCTTACAGGCTCCCTTCAGGTACTGATACTGGAAGGCCACCATTAGGTCACCTCAAAGCCTTCTCTTTTCCAGGATGAACAATCCCAGTTCTCTCTGCCTTTCCTCACAGCAGAGGTGCTCTATCCCTCTAATCCTCTTGGTGGCCCTCCTCTGGACTCACTCCAGCAGCTCCTTGTCCTTCCTGTGCTGGG
>VZUI01062222.1:0-67128 GCA_013401135.1 Cettia cetti
AGAGATGGAAACAAAAGTGAGTTGGGGGCAGCAAACTTGGGGTGAATGACTTCATCACCTGGAGCTGTCATTGGCAGATGAACCCCCAATGTGCAAATGGCCCAAACTGATCAAAGTGTGAAAACTCCTGAGCTCTGGTCAATTTTTGGGTGCAGCCTCTGGGGGATTTGTCTGCCCTAAATGTACCTAAAGGCCTTTGAATAAACAGAACTGCTTTTTTTTTCTCTGAATTCTGTCTGGCCTCTGTTTTTAGGCCAGAAGGCATCACCTCAGCCAGTGACTCTGCTCTGGGATTGATCCTGGGCTCCCAGCTGCTCGTACCTGAGTGCTCTCCTGTGGAGGCTGAGCCAGCCAGCCCCTGGCGCCGCAGAACGCTGTAATCCTCCTCAACCTCCTGCAAAACAACAACAACAGCCCCAAAACTCAACTGGCTCTGCAATCACCAAGCAAATGAGAGGAGTTCAAAGAGCTAAAGAGAGGTTTCACTACTGCAAACACTCAGGGTGGAGTGAGGCCCCTCAGCTCCTTTATCAGCAGCTTTATTTGCATGAAATATTCTGATTTCAGTGAAATTCAAGGCTGGCTCCTGGATGTTTCATATATCAAACCTTCTATAGTTATTCCATAAAGAGAAAAAAAACCTATGCAAAAAATCATTTGGAATATAGAGAGCCTGAAAACCTCCTTATTGATCTGATATCCTCGATGCAACTCAGCATCATCTGACACCCTGAGCAGCAGCACATGAGAGATTTCACAGATTTACCAAGGCTGGAAAAAACCTTTGAGATCTTTGAGTCCAACCTATGCCTTAAGATCACCTTGTCACCAAGTGCCACCTCCAGTCTGTCCTTGGACACCTCCAGGGATGGGGACTCCAACCCCCCCACCCCTCTGTGAAGAACTTCTCCCTAATCTTATTTATCTCAGGAATCCACATTATTCAGGCCAGTGTCCTGTTGAAAACTCCACTTTTGCAGCCTTGTCCCACCCCTCAGAAATTCCTGCAGATCAAAATCAAAGCAATGAAGAGCCCTCCAGCTCCAGCAGAACTGTAGGCCTGTTGTGATCCACAACTCACACAAAACAGCAGAAAGATTCTGCTTTAAAGGCTTCCAGGAGTAAGAGCCTGAGATAAAGAGAAATACAGATGTGTTCTTCCCCATCCAAATTGTTTTAAAAGTTTTTTTTCTAACCCAAAACTTAACAGGTATGGAAATGGTCAAATGTTCGCTCAGGTGACAATCAAACCTTCTACGTGCAGTAGAATAATATAAAAAAAATAACAATAAAAATAACAAAAAGCAAGGCACCTTTAGCTTCTCCAGGGCATCCTCGATGTTCTGGATGTACTGCACGAGCTGCACTCGGATCTCCAGAGGGAGCTGGGGGCTGCCCAGGAAGGGGCAGGGCTCCTCCAGCCCTGCCCAGCGCGAGCCCAGCAGCTCCTCGGGGAACGGGGAGCTGCCCCCGTCCGACTGGGGGTCCCTTGGGGACAGGGGCTGCTGCTGCTGCTGCTGGGGACAGTCCAGGGGGGGCTGGCTGTGGGAGGTGCACTGCAGGACCAGGGCTGACACCTCCTCGTCCGTGGAGCTCTCCTGCACTGTTCCGTATCCATCGAGGATCAAATAATTTCCTGTGGAGACAAAGGGGCTTCACTGCACCATCCCCGAGGAGCTTCAGGGCTCAGGGGGGGTTTGGGCAGATTGGCAGAGACAGAAGTGGGGATGTCTCACAGCTCATCTCCTGAGAAAAGTCATTTGTGAAAACTCCAAAGATTAGTGGTGATATCAGACTCAGCTGGTTCAGAGATCAGGGATGGTTTTTGCACTGTACATTAAAAAACCCCGTAATTAAATGGACAGGATCTGGACTCAATGATCCTTCTGGCTCCTCTCCAGCTCAGGATATTCTGTGAGCTCATCACCTCCCTTCCTGCTTGCAAAAATCTGTTTCCATGATAATATCTGAAAATCCTGCTCTTGCATTAATGGCACCTGACAAACCCAGCTGCTGCTGCATTCCCAAACTCCACTCCCCAGCCCAGGCACTAAGGATGCTTTTAAAGGTGAGCTTTAAAACACAGCTTGCTGATATACAAAAAGATAAAGTAATTACAGACAGAAAATGCTTTCACAACCTGCACCCAGCAATAGGAGACTATTTAATGAATTTCCCTGTAATACTACAGCAAAGCCAGCACAGGGGATCAAGAATTGACTAAAAACAGATCAATCTCATTTTGATGTCTCTGTACAGTTAAAAAAGTAAACAGAGGAAGAGGTGACAAATAAATTAGATGCTTCAAGTTGTTGGCTCAGTTTTAATAATTTAAAATGTCTCAGTGAGAAAAATTATTTGCAATATGTAGTTGGAAAGGAGCATTGGGGCAGTCACAAATTGGCTTATCCACGTGGATATAATCCAATTTTGAAATAAGGGCATATTTATGGATAAGAGACTTCTGTGTGGCTGTCAGTGTTGAATCCGATAGCAGCTGCTTCTGCTACAGAATGCACCTGAGATAAACCTCAGCTTCTGTGCTAAGTTTGGTATGCTCAGGTAGCTGTCCAATGGTCAATTAGTGCAGCAATAGCAATAAAAATAATGAAATAATAAAGTTTTAAGAGGTTCAGAGTACGGTAAGGTTACAGGAGTAAAATTAAATAGTCTTGAGTTTCTCTCCTGAAGCTTGATCAGGAAAAGGGCTTTAAAAAGTGCTTTGCCTCCAGGGAAAAGCTTTTCCCCCCAGGTCCCTCCAGGCAGCAGAGATGAAGTGGGGCAGGACAGCCAGAGTGGAGGGCTTGGCTTGTGCCTGGTGCCTCTGCAATTCCAGTCTGCCACAGGCTGTGCCCCCAGCATTCCAGCTTCTCCTCCAGCACATGAAGAATTCATCAGCTCCACGATTCCACAGGGCTGAAATGACTTGTTGTGAGCGGGAGCTGCCTGTCCTACCCCAGGTAAGCAGGAGGTGAAGCGTGGGCTCACCTGAGATCCGAATCTGCACCTCCTCCTCCTCCTCCTTCCTGTCCAGCAGCTCGCTCTCGCCGGGGCTCTCGTCGCCGTGAGCTTCCCGAGCATCGAAGAAACGCTCCCCGCTCTCCTCAGCCCCCAGCCCCTCCAGCTCCGAGCTGGAGCCCTCCAGGCTCGTGCTGTCCGTGGGCAAAGCGCCCCTGGCCGCGGGCTCCGCGCCCGGCGTGGCGTCCCCCGGGCCCGGGCACTCGGCTGCAGTCCGGGGGCCGTGCCCGGCCGCGGGCTCTCGAGTTCTGCCAAGGCTGCTGAGCTCTCCAGGCTGCTGCAGTTTGCTGTCAGAGGGCTGCAGCTCCTTCCCACCCTCTGGCTGGGCTTCCTGGGACACGGTCCTGAACCTGGGCAGGCGCTGTCTGTCCTCCGGGCTTCCCTTCTCAGCCAGGCCGAGCTGCTGCACCAAGAGCTGCCTCAGCAGCCCCACTGCAAGGACAGGCAAGGGTCAGGCAAAAACTGCGGGGTCAGAGGAACAGGACTTGGACTCTAAGACCCTTCTGGCTCCCCTCCAGCTCAGGATATCCTGTGAGCTCATCACCTCCCTTCCTGCTTGCCCAAAGTCTCTGTTTCTGTGCTCGAGTCTGGAAATCCTGCTCTTGCACTAACGGCACCTGACAAAGGCAGGCAACGCTCACGGAGCACAGAAGGGATTAAAGCAGACACAAAGGTCACCCTCTGACAGAGGTGTGACTCCTCTCCTCGCTCTTGTTGGAAAAACAGGGATAAAAATAAATGTACTAAAGGCTGCAGCCTCACTCCCCTGTTTTACCTTACAATATGTCAGGACTAGTTGCATCTCCTTGGAGAAAACCAAAGAAATTGTTCTCCAGAAATTATCCTGAGTGCCTGGGTTTTACCCTGCAAAGGAGCTCAAAGTGTGGTTATAGCAGGGGATTCCCACCTCAAGGAAACTGGGAATATTCCACTCAGGTTTGAAATGACAGAGGGAAAAAAAAAAAAAAAAAAAAAAAAAAAAAAAAAAAAAATCCAAGAAAATTTTCCCTAAAATTCGATGCAAATTTATGCCTGGTTGAACTTCAACCCACATTCCCTTAGTTCCCAAATTATCCCAACCAAACACTTCATAATAGGGACATATTGTTCCAAACAAAAACGTGCTGCTGTCAAGAGCCTCAGATTGTTCCTCCTCACCACAAAAATGCTCCTGCAACACCCAAAAAAAGCTGTGATGTCAAACAGCAGAACTGTCACTCAGCTCAGGCTCTTGTCACAATGTTGGAGAGCTGCTCTTTTAACTCTCAACACTCAGGAGATGCTGTAGGGTCACTAAAACTGTCCTTACACACCCCCAGACTAAGATTATTTTAGCTGTGGTCTCTTAAAACAAGTACCAAGAATATCTGTCCAATATTCAGAACTAGAAAAGAACTTTAAATTCTCTAAGAAGATGAATAAATGGATTTAAAGCTCTGAGATATCTCAGAGACTGCAGAGAATTGTCATTGCTTGGACAGAGAGATGCAAGAGGCACTTGGGGCCAAGGATGTGAGAGCTGTGCATTTTGGTAAAAGCAAATATTCCACAGACTCTTCCCTCCAAGTACAACTGAGGGACTTTGCGTCCCTTCCAGAGTTGCCAAGGAGAGATCTGTGGATTAATGAATTCATTCAAATTTTAGGGAGTTATATTTAGGAGTGGCACTGCCAGAGCTGATCCAGCAGGTTGCAGAGCCCTGCATTCCTCCTCTGAAAGGAGAGCAGAGGAAGGAAGAAAAACCTTAAAAACAACTTCCAGCAATGATCTGTCCATCAGGAAAACCTCTCAACATACACAAGTGCTGATCTAATCAGACCCAACCACCTCCCAGGAAATCTGAGCCTGGGCTTTGGATTGAGCCTAACAATTTGTAGGATTTTAGCAAGAAAGAAAGAAAGGAAAAAAAAAAAGGAAAATTTTATTTTGCAACACAAGCAAGATCTCCAGTTCTGCTCCAGCGCTACAGAAATAAGTCCAGGCCTGACTGCCTTGTCTTTAAAAACTGCTGACCAGCAATGGCACTGTGCACTAAGTCCTGCAATAGAATTTTGCCATCAAAGCACTCCACGGACAGTAAAAATCCATGATCACCCTCATTTGCTACATCAAACCCCAGAAAAACAAGGAGATGCCTCAAGCCCAGGGAAGGGGCAGTGCATGGGGTCAGAACTCCTGGCTGTCAGGGTGAAATTACCCAGGGGAGCGGGTAATGAATGGGAATTTTGAACAAATCCCAGCCCAGAGGGCCCTGCCCGTGGGTACTCACAGTTCCTCAGGGCATCCTGTGCCCACTGCCCCTCTGGCACCGAGGCTGAGCTGCTGGCTGGGTGCTCATAGCAGGCAGAGGAGTCCTTCAGTGCCAGCTCTGCCTGCTGCACCTTCTCAAACTGCCCCTCAGCCCCCAGCAGCCCCTCCACCTTGGCCTTTTCAGACATGATGGGTGAAGAGGACTGAGGGTTCAGTATTAAGGGAGACTCCAGGCCCAAGTCTTTATCTAGAAGACAGAAAACAAAAATTCAGGTGAAACAACGATGATAAAACTGAAGAAAATTCCACTCTGTAGACACCAAAATTCCTGAGCGTGGCTTTGGTGAAAGACCAGTTCTTTCCAGGGTGAAAAAAAAGACTCTCCCAGTAGTTTAGAAATCAGATGGAAATACTAAAAGGTGCATTTCCAAGAGGTTCAGCATCATTTCTCTGAAAGACTTGTATAGAAATCATCCCTTTCCAGGAAAATCTCAAAGCTGCCCTAGGATGCCCAAGCCCTCAGGACATATTCCTGGGCACATCTGCACTCTGTGGAGCAAATCCCCTGCTCCCATCTCCCTGAATCCCTGCTTCACCTGGACTCTGCAGGCTGCTGGCAGGAATGTCATGCTGCTCTTTGAGCTTCTGCTGCTCCTCTTCCTCACGCTCCTCTCTGCAGGGAGGGAAGAACAAACACATCCTTTCAGTCACGCTGATCTGCAGGAGAATCCATGCTTTGGAGGGTAATTTTTGAGCAGGAAAAGGGGTGCTGGAGAAAGAAAAATCAGCTTTTCTTTTTCCTGCAGCTTTGACTTACTCTCCAGGGCCTGACTGAGGCAGTGGGATCACTCTTCTGCTGCTGCCCATCTTCACAGTTCCTGCCATCTGAGCTATAAGGTCCTGCCAGCTGCAGCAGAAACAGCAAATAAAACCATGCAGCAAGTGGAACAGAATGAGCAATTCTCTATTTAATCCTCTTAAATCCAGTTGATATTATTACTGCTTTTCCAACCAAAAGAAATGTCTTTTTTTTTTTTTAAAGTTCTGTAATATTCAGGAACACCCCGAAATCACCACAGCATAAAGCTCAGCTCACCTGGATACTCCTCAGCAGAGAGAAATGATAGACAGGACCTTACCACTTGTCAGATCAACCAGTTAATTTAGATATAAATACATAAAAAAGCGTTATTTCACACCTCACTGAAGTGTAATGCATGCAACAGCAGTCATGGATCCCATAAGCACATCTATCCCTGAGCACTCTTTAGGAGAAAAGAGTTTCTCCCTATAAAGCCACGGAATCCAATTCCTGCAGTGGGGTGTTTATGATGCCAGAATGTAAATCTGCAAAGATCTCTGGTGCTGCATGAAGATGCAGGATTATTTCTGTGTCTGATCTGGCAGTCAGGTCCAAAAAACCCTGAAATTTTCAGGGTAAATAAAAGCATTTTGGAGGTCAGGAAAGGGTCTGGAGTGAGCCAGCTGGGAGGGACTATCCATGGATGCTTCCTACAGAGACCACCAGGTTTCCAGCTAAATTTGGAGAAGGAACTCAGGGAATTCACGGGGCAAAGGCCTCTCAGGTCCAACAAACCCAGCAGCAGCTGGAACTGCCCCCAGGACTTACACATTCTTCTCTGAGACAGTCTGTGCCACCAGCTCGTAGATGTGAGCCCCCGTCGCTGACATGGAGATGACGAAGAAAGCTTTGTTATCTGCACCAACACAGGGAAGGGAGCACTGAAACACCTGCCAAAAATTCCCACAACAAGCCACAACCCCAGCCCAAAGCAAGGACAAAGTCCAAGAGAGAACTCTCTAACACTGACCTTGTCTTATCAAAGCAATGTGCCCTCAAAGGGAAAAAAAAACCCCATTTCAAGCCATTTTGAAAAAGCTTCATTTCTCCTCTTTTCCCTTCTAATAATTTCCAGGGTGCTTTTCCTCTAACACAATCAGAGTACTTTCATTTAGAAGTCTATTTAAAACTCAAGCAATGCCTATTACTGATGCAAAGAAGTTAAACAGCTCATCCATACTAAGCACGATGTTGGACAACCAAGAATTAAGCCTACGCAGTTTTGCGTGTTCTGCTCTGAAAATCTACACAAAATCATCTTCCTCAACTGAGCTAATCTTTATTTTTGGCTTCTCTTTTTTGCTTCCTCAGTGGGCTGCACTGACCTGTGGCCACCTGGCGAACCAGCACAGTGTTGAGCTTGATGATGGGGCTGAAGGTGTGCTTGCTGTCAGCCGTGGATGCCAGGATCTTGCTGTGGCACTTCAGCACCAGTTTGTCATCTTGTTTCTGCAGCAGCACCAGGATGTCCTCCAGCAGCAGAGTGTACAGATCTGCCCAGAGCGCCAAGAAAAGCCCAGAATGAGTTAAAAGATTCCCATCAAAAAGCAGAAAGCTGCGTTTCTGATTACTCATGCAGAGGCAGCAATCAGTGCTGTGCCATTCCAGGCAAAGCTTGCAAATCTTCCTGGTGAAAACTCCAGCAGAAAGCCACAGATGGAATTGGATCAGCTCATGACTGACTGCTGTGTCCCTGCGTGGCCCTAATGATACTCCAGCACATTTCAGAATTGACAAGAATAATTTAATCAGCTCAGAGAAGCACACAGGCATTATTAGAGGTGGCAGCAAGAAGCATAATTGGGAGCTGCAGCAGAGCTCTTCCCTCCTCTCCTTCCCAGCAAACTCAGCCAGAGCCAGGGGAGCGAGGGATGGCCCAGACTCACCGATGGTTTTGTCACGATTCACTTTCCAGGTCAGGGGCCCTTCATGGAGCATCTTTCTCTTTGTTAGATCCAGGTTCTGCCACCAGGGGAAAGGAAAAAAAAAATTTTTTTCTATGGAAGCAAGTCACGATAAAACACAGGAATGCCAGAGGGACTCCAGTTTGGAGCTAAGCAGCTAAACCCAGGCTGGAAAAAGAAACACGGAGCAGGGAACCCAAAATCTTGTCAGAGATGCTGTTTGTCACTTTTCCACTGCTCTTTTCCACATGCCAAGTGCCACAGGGTGGGGAATTCTCCCACCAAGTCACGCCCCTGGGGCATTAGGATGTCACCTGCTTCCTAGGAGGAGTTTTTCCAACACCCCACATTCAGTTCTAGCACTGCAACTGATTAATGCTGCAGCACTCGATTTGCAAGTCAAGTGTGCCTACAAATTATTTACAAATCATCCCAATGATCTGACAGGATTTGTAATGTCAATGGATTCTTCAGGCACTTCAGTGCCTGTGACATTTAGATCTGCAGGCAAGCAGAAGTGACAATTTTCACAATTCATCCCTTCCAAGTCTCAGAGTCTGCAATCAATGACAGTGAGATTTCAGAGCTGCCAGGAAGTTCTTCCTTTCCTCACTGAAGCTGATTTGGGGAAGGATACATGACACAGTTTTATAGAAGAGATTTTTTTTTTTTTTTGATTCACACTGTCTTTGAGGGAGATGGGGAAGCAACCAGCAGGTAACCAGCTTCCAACAGAACTGCAGGGATTTACAGGAGCTGTGAAACAGCATTTTCTGGACTTCAGGCTTTATTTGGCTGTGTGGATCTCTCACGTTTTTGTACAAGCTCTGCTTTTAAAGCCAATCTCACTGTTACACCTCAGGGCTCTCCAAGGCCTGCCCAGTGCCAGCAGCATCACTAAGACATGCACTCACATGAGATAAATATCCACAATAATCTCATTATCCATCAGATATCTCTTTTGGGATACAGTGCTTGAGCTTGCAGGCCATAAAGGTTTGTTACACAGAGCTGACAAGCTTCATCAGCACCATGATGTGCAGGACTGGGCTGTTAGAGCCACAGAAATCTTCAGGAAGGTGGCAAAACTCACATTTCTGAGACTAACTGCTTTCATTTTCATACAGAAATATTTATCTCCAAAGACCACTTGATTGTGCATCAGAAGAAGCACGAAGTGAATGACAAGGCTGCAAACTGAATTCACACAGGGCTGCTTTTAATGCTGTCACTCACCCTGAACTCATCCATCATGGGATCCTCTGACTGCTTCAAGTAGGAGAGGTCGAGTCTCCGCTGATAATCCTCCAAATGCTGCAGGAAATGCGAGGAAATGGTCACAGGGAGCAGCAGAACTGCCCAGAGTGCAGCTCCATTGCTGCCCCCAGCCCTGCAGGTTCACTGTGCCCCTCCCACCTGCTTGTTCTCTGACTCTTTGACAGCCTGGTTCACGTGGTTGAGGATCTGGCGACAGTGATCTGCTGCTTTCTTCACTTTCTCTTTCTCCTCAGGCAGCTCTGCAAGAATAACACCAAGTGGTTCAGTGCTTCCCAGCAAAGGTTTGAACCAGCCAGCCCTCCAGAGCAATTTGCTGACCTCAAACTGGACAAAGAGGAGTTAAACTCGCAGAGAAATCTATCAACAAAAGCACTGCACTGCAATAGTGATCAAAACGAGATGTGTGACAGGAGAGAATTCACTGCAGATCATTACACATAATGCATTTGTTACTCTCCTTTTTTTAAGGCCTTGTGACAAATATTCACAATCACCTGAGAAACCTGAAATCCTTCCTAAGAGCACAGGCACAGGTGAACCCATCAATTCTCACCAGCACCAGCAGCCACGCTGAGAATTCAGTTAACAGGAACATAAACCAGTACATCAAAGATAATGGAGTATCACATGCTTTCCTAATTAGGATTAGAGGGAACTTGTAGCTGCAGTCTATTTTTATGAGTAATGGAATTACTCTGCAGCAGGTATCAGATAGTAAAGCTGGGAAGGCATTTTGTGCTATTATTTATCACGTTTTTACCTGTTGTGCTGAAAGTATCTTTCAGTGTAACACATCCTAATTAAACCCCACCCTCTGCAAGAGCATGAGGACCTTCTGTGCTGCTTTAGAGCTTTGACAGATTCACTTATTTCACACTGAATTTCCTTTCTATTTTCCTAAGGAGCAGCAAACACTGGGTTTTTCTTTTTATTATTATTTTTTACACCTTCTGTGCAGAAGGCAGCAGTGAGGTCGCAATGAAAACAGAGAGAAGCACATAGAATTTAAGTGTTACTTAACACCTTTATCTAAAAAGCCCTGCTGAGGTGGGTGCCCAAAGCCCAGTGGAAAGGCTTTACCTGTGTATTTAGCAATGTTATCCAGCAGAAGGGGGTATTTAGTCAACCTCTGCATCTCTGTGGGGATGATATCCTTCAGCTGCAGCCGCCGGCACAGGGGATTGCTCTCAGCATCCTAAATTTCAACAGCACAATATCTGCATTTGTCATTTTTATTAAGGCCATAATTACCTGAATGCACAACATCTATTCATCACTTAAACATCTATTACTTCACTTTCCAGTAATTAAATACAAGACAAGAGATGCCAAGATCTATCACCCAGACAACACATCCCCTCTCCATCTGCAATTACCCAGAGGAAAAGCTCATCACAGCAGCAGTGCCTTCCTCCCCTCATTACTCCCCATGGGCATGGGCCCATCCCCAATCAATCTCAGTCAGCAGCACCCAGGGAACACATCACTTTGGGCTTTCACACCCTGCAGCAAAGCACAGGACATTTGTCAAGATAATCTCCCCTTGTAGTCCCAGAGCTCCTCCCAGCCTGTGCTCACGCAGATCACGTTCTCCTGCAAATGCCACGTGGAGCCAAAACTTCCCTCCTGGCAGGCAGAGCAGCTGTGCAGCACCTGTCTCCTGCCCCTGGCACTCTGAGCTCTCTGCCCCACAGAGTTTGACACCCCGAGGGAGGTGGCATCTCCTGCCTGGGACAGCGTGTGCCACCCTGCGTTCCAGCAGGCACCCTGTGCTGCCCACAACTGAGGGCTCCTCCCTCCAGAAACCACCAGGAGGTAAATACAGGGCTGGAAAGGAGCCCCAGCTGAAGGCAGCCTTAGGCATGATGTCATGAATTAATGCCATTAATTATCAGAACTTTATCTAGGAGGATTCATTGGGCTGTGCTGAGGCAACTCAAAGGTGGAGAACTCAAAGCCTGGTGGAGAAAACTCAAAACCCGGTGGAGAAAACTGAAAAGCTGGTGGAGAAAACTCAAAACCCAGGGGAGAAAACTCAAAACCCAGGGGAGAAAACTCACCTGCACAAAGGTCTGGAAGCGTGAGTCCTTCTTCTGGCGGGACTTGATGACCTCAAGAGCGAAGGGCTGGTTGCTGCAGAAGGTGGCAGTGGCAAGTTTCAGCTTCTCCTCTGCTGCTCCACTAAACTGTGCCAGAAAGCCAAAGAAGCCAAGTTTAGACAGGCTGGAGCTCAGCATGAGCCACCCTCAGCAGGCAGAGCCCCATGGGACTGGGCTCACAAGGGAGGAAAGGAATTATTGACAAAAATGAGGAGTCACTTCTGCCCTGGCTTCAGGCTTTGTCTTCCCAGAAGAGATCTTTACACCTCAAACTCTCCAGCTCTCCTGAATCCAGCTCTCCCACATCACAAAATCCCAGACTGGTTTGGGTTGAAAGGGATCTTAAAGCTCCTCCCCATCATGGGCAGGGACACCTTCCACTATCCCAAAACATTCAAAACTTCCAGGGATGGGGCATCCAAATCTTTCCATAAAGAGCTCAAAAGTGAAGCCTGCAACAGCACTATAAACTCCAGGTTTGTACATTCTAAGATTAGAAATCAGTATTTTTAACCATCTGCACCACAGGCAACACCAGGCTCACATTTCAGTGTGACTGAAATAAATCGTGCCACTACATTTTACAAAATCCCACTCTCACCTTTATGTACCCAAAAGTACCTTTCTATTCTACCCACACATCCTAAGGAAATTATTCCTGTGCCTTAAATGACTCTCATCTCCAGTCAGATGAAAATCCTCTGAGTTTTTCCTGCTTTCCTTCCCCCCTCATCCTCCAGCTCTGTTTTGGCTCCAGAACTCCCAGCCCTTCAGTTCCCATTGCTGGGAATTATTTCCTCCAACCTCTGGCTCTATTGGTCATTCTATGGCACATGATTTTCAAATATAAGAAATATTAAAAGAATTTTACCCAGGAGAGCAAATCTTCCCCAATCTGGCCAATGACAGAAGTCTCGTTCCTTTTTCGGACAGATTTCATCTGATCATTCAGTGCAACTTAAAAGCAAGGCAAATAAGGTAAATTTTGTTAATAATGGTCAAACTGCTGGCTTAGTTTTCAGCATTTAACATACAAACTAATCTAGGAGAAGATTAGATTTGAAATTATTTTAATTAGCTAAGAAACAATATCCTAGAACTTAATAAACTTAGAATATCTAATAGAATGTGATGTAACTCCTTTGCACTTGTGTCTCACCTGTCATCAAACGACCCCTAAGAACCATTCCAAACTTGTATTTTTTGAGGCTCAATCTCATTTTCCTATAAGCAGGAATAATGCAGAAGCCATAAAACCACACAACTGAAATTCCTACTGTGAGCAGTCCTTTCCCTAAACAACGAGGAAGTGCCACCCTTCAGAAACAGAAAGACATCAATCTTTATAAATCTGTTTTCTGCTCTCTTCAAGCTCACTGCTCCTTTTATCAAGCATGAATCAACACAGATAAGGAACACTGGACACATGATTCCTTATCAAAATATCTTTGTGAATCAGAAATGGAACAAGTGTGAGCAAGAGCAGCCCCAGGGCAGTGTCCTGAAGATTTCTGCTCTATCTCAAGCGTTGGGTGAAGCTGCCTCGTCTTCCAGGATCCCTTTGCTTCATTTTTTCAGCCAGGAAAACCAGAATTGCAGCATCCAGCTGCTCCTACCATGCAGCCCAAGGATGTCCTCCAGGTTGGAGAAGATTTTTTTCTTGTCACTGGAGCTGAGGATGCCCTCCCTGGTGACCCTCTGGTAGAAGACGTTGTGCAGGACCTTCAGCGTGCGCACGTGGGCTCGCTCCGTGTAGAACAGCTCTGGGGAGACAGCGAGAGCAGGATTGCAACCAGGAGCCAGAGGTGAGCTCAGAACAGCTCCCTCAGCAGCATTTCCCGCCCTGCTCCATGTTCAGGCTCTGCTGTAATGCCATGTGTGAATTGTTTGTAAAATTCCATCGTTTACCCCAAACCAACAGCGAGCTCGGAGCTCACAAATCCACGGAGACTTCTGCAGGAGCTGCAACTCAAATCTGAAGTTTGGGAGTAGCATTTCCATCACCTGCTTTCCAAAAAACCCAAGCTTTTCTTGTTGTCTTTTAGAGAACATATGAAAAACTGGCCTTTCAGTGCCTTAGTATTGTTTTATAACCACTTGATATTGTTTATTTCTCCTCTAAGGACTGGACCAATCTCACCTCAGGTTATTTCCCAGTAACAAGCACAGGATTCACACCTAAAAACTCTTCAAACCAGAAGTTCTACAATTCTCCAGCCACCACTTCATAAAATCAGTGAAGAAAAACCTAACTGTAAATTTTAAGAACTTCAAAGCTTCAGGGGAAGGTTTCAACTCTGAGCATGGCCAGGTAGGAAAGAACCTCCATCTCACCATTGATCACCTCCTGCCGCTTGATTTCGTAGGGTTTGAGCCCCATCAGCACCTCCCTGCTCACAAGCTGCTGCCAGTTGGGAGGGTCCATGTCCATGTCGAAGTCATAGAGCTCATCCTCACTCTGCACATCTGCAAAGCCAACACTGTCCATCCTGATGGGAGGGGAAAAAACAAACAAAAGTGAGAGAATTGCCATTTCAGGGAAAAGCTGAGTACATAAATCAGCTTTATGAACACACTGTCCCTGCCAGCTGGAGGCTGTTGGATGCCTGAACCTCTGGGAACATTCTCTAATTTTGCCCTTTGCCTGCTCTGACAGTGTTTTCATAACCCTCCTTTTAATGACACAGATCAAATCATTTGCAGTCAGATATCACGGCAGTGAAAAGGGCAGGTTAAGAGTTTTTTGATTCTATCTGCAGGTACAGAACCAACAGCAACACAGGTTGAAAAGGAAAATAGGGATATCTCTGCTCCCTAACCCAACTCCCATCCATTCAAATCAGTGCATACAGCAATCATTCCACTTCACTCACAGATCAAAGGGGTATTTTTGCATATGACTCACTCCACCTGCCCTATAAATGGCTGCCAGTGTCTGATTTCATGTGTTCTTAAAGAAAAAAGGATCCTGCAGACAATGGTGCTGGCTCAGAACAATGAGCACCGCTGCATTCTGCTTCATAACCTCCCGAAATCCAAACAAATTCAGTCAAGTTCAAACATTTCTAAGCACACTCACTTGCGAAAAGGCTTTGGTGTTCCCATGTCAACCATCCTGCAAGGGAGGAAAGAAATCATCAGGGAAGCCTGTGCCTGAATCTCTCCCTGCTCAGACACTCAGCACCACTTCAGAATGGTGGTCTGAGCTCCAAACCAGAGGATTTTGTCCCCTCTCCTGATAATTTTTTATCATAGCAGAGACACAGAGCAAATTTCCCTAATTCCACCAACAATATTTAACGCAGACAATGCCACTGTGATTTTATGTACTAAATTTCAACAGCCACTGTCACACTGACAAAGGAGTCCCTCCAGTGATCTTTCCCAACCCATCCCAAGATCTCCTGACCCTCTCTCAAGGCTCCCTCAAGCTCCCAGAGTTACCTCTCTGATTCTCCCTCCTCCTCCTGCAGGTTTTCCAGAGGGGATGGGAACTCGAAGGTGTTGTTGGGAGTGCGGGGGGTGCCATCCATGGAGTCACTGGCAGGTGGGGCTTCCCCAGGCTGCTTCAAACCTGCACACAGAACCAATGAAAGGTGAGGAACCAAACCAGAGGACATCAGAGAACTTCCCAGCCTCTCCAGAGCCTCTTGACTCCAGCTCCAGAGCTGGAAGAACTCGATCCCCAGACTGGAAAGAACAAATCTCAGTGACAAAAGCTTCAGGTGACACAGGCTGGCACCTGTTGGGTTTTTCCTGTTGGATGATCCAATGCCACAGTGGCAGAACCCACTAACAACCCCTGCTGCTCGTGGCAAGATTCCCTAATTGAGGAAAGCTGATTAAATTGAGGAAGAGCAGCTCTAATGACATCAAAGCATTTCCTAATTAGCCCAGCTTGTTGCATCAGCGCTCTGCACATCCTGTTCACAGCTCGACCTTCAACCAGCCTTCATTCCACCCTACCTGTGTCACTGTCCTTGCTGCCCTCTGGGGAGGCAAAGGGCCCCACTGCCAGGGGGGACATGGGGTTGGCAGGGGGGTAAGGGGCATCGGTGCCATCGCTGCACGAGCCGCTCTGCCGCAGCTTGCTGGACTCGGGGGGCTCGGGGCTCACAGAGGAGGCTGTGGGTGAGTGCTTGGGGTGCCTGGGCTTCTGCATCTCCATGGCCCTGCCAACTGAACAAAGAGAACCATCACACTGCTGGAACGGGGTCAGAGAGGCAGCCAAAACAGGTCTGTGCGTCTTCAAAAGAGGATTTTAACAGCAGAACGTTTAGAATCACTCAGTCCTGCTGAAAATCACTCAGTCCAGCTGAAAATCACTCACTCCAGATGAAAATCACTCAGTCCAGCTGAAAATCACTCAGTCCAGCTGAAAATCACTCAGTCCAGCTGAAAATCACTCAGTCCAGCTGAAAATCACTCAGTCCAGCTGAAAATCACTCAGTCCAGCTGAAAATCACTCAGTCCAGCTGAAAATCACTCAGTCCAGCTGAAAATCACTCAGTCCAGCTGAAAATCACTCAGTCCAGCTGAAAATCACTCAGTCCAGCTGAAAATCACTCAGTCCTGCTGAAAATCACTCAGTCCTGCTGAAAATCACTCAGTCCCAGCCCAAAATGCCTCAGTCCCAGCCCAAAATGCCTCAATCCCAGCCCAAAATTCGATCCCACAGCCCCTCGGGGTGAGGGAGGGTTGGAAGGGAATTGGGAGAAGCAGGGGAACTCCAAACTGGGAGGACTGGGATTGGGTGAGGCAGGATGGGTGGGATGAGGTCTGGGAGGGGGGGATGAGGGAAGCAGGGCTTCCTGGCAGGGGTTTTTGAAGGCAGCAGGGATTTTCTGGCTCCCAGGCCAGCAGGGCACAGGGGCTCCCCGGGCTGACGCACTCGCACTGCTGTCGTGTCGGCTTGGCCTCCTCGGGGGGCCCAGGATGTTGGGGAAGCCTCTCCTCTTCCCCTTCTCCTCTCCTTCTTTCTCTTTCTTGATGCTTTGCTGCAGGAAAAGAAAACCTCCTCACCCACTGCTTCAAATCCAGCTGTTTACTGAGATTTTAATTAAATCTCTAAAGCTGCAGAAGGGACAGGACACAAATCTCCAGAAAGGTTTCACACTGTTTCACCTTTTCACAGTCAGTGCAGAACTGCTTGAAACTTAATAATTCAAAGGAAGCTGAAATGCTGATGGAAATAAGTAGCTACTGTGACCAGATACACCCCCATGCTGTGGGAGACAAGGGATCACACCCACAGGGATGAAGTTTTGGTGGAAATATTCATTATATAACTGGAAAAGTGGGGGTGGCAGGGAGATGAGCTCTCCTGCATCGAAAACCAGGAGGGTTTGGGCAAGTTTCTCCAGAAAAAAAACTGAAGTAAACAAGGCAAGAGCTTTAATGAGACCCTCCTGTGGTTCAATGTTGTGTTCTGAGAAACATTCCTCACCCAAAGTTTTAATAACTGAGAAAAACAAGGTGAATTCAGGGAGAGGAATAAAGGAAATAATTCCAATTACTTCCAATTCACGCATCTGTCAACAGATGCAAAACCCAGTTTCAGCTCTCAGGTTTGCTGTGCAGCTCAGCGATCCCAGATCCTCTTGAAACACAAAAATCACAATGATTTTTAATTTTCCCCTGCAAAACTGAGGTTTGAATTACACACAAATCCTCTGTGGCCACACCATCACTACCTTGATCTTTGGGAGGAAACCAATCCGGCCCCGCTTCTGCTCCAGGTTCCGAGGCTCTTTGACTTTGACTCCCAGGTGTTTCATGTAGGTGAGGATCACATATTGCATGGTGGAGCTGCCAAACACAGGAAAAACAGGGAGGTTTAGGAGAAATATATTGGGAAAATACCTTGAGTCAATAAAATTAAGGTCAAGGTTCTATTGAGAAGTTCGGTTTTAAATTAAAGTAAGGGATGAAATGAATGGAAATAAATTCCCACAGATAATGGGAACGTTGGCTCAGCCAACATCAGAATTTATCCTTTTGTAAATTATGGGGTAATAAAGATGGGATATATGGATGGGGAGGCTCTGGCACAGGGTGCCCAGAGAAGCTGTGGCTGCCCCTGCATCCCTGGAATTGTCCAAGGCCAGGCTGGATGGGCTTGGAGCACCCTGGGATAGTGGAAATTGTCCCTGCCTGTGGCAGGGGTTGGAATTAAATCATCTTTAAGGTCCCTTCCAACCTAAATCATTCCATGAGAAAAAGCACAGAAGCCCAGGAGGTGAAAATACAATTTTGAGAATTACACAGAAGGTCCTAAAATTCCACACTAAAACCATATTTGATGTCACATTATAGCTTTGAGTTATGGGAAAAATAAGCAGCAGTAAAAGGTTACTGCAAAAAGTGGAGGAAAAGCTGCTCAGATAAAAACTGAACAGGACAAGGCACACACAGAAAATAAATGTTAGAGCAGATTGAAGCAGTTACAACACCAAACAAAAATAAACACCAACTCTCAGTGACAGTAATTTGTAAGATGTGAAACACAGGCAACAAACATCAGCAGAGCAGAGGCAGATGCTCTGAATTGCAATGATTTGTGCCGGGGGATGCAGCAGGAGTGCTGGGGAACAGCCAGGAGAGGGCTGTCGTGTTCCATCAGCACAACACAGCCCCAGCTCCACGACTCCCATTACCTCTTGTCTTCCTCCAGAGGCTGAGATGTCATCCTAAAAACAAGAAAGGCTTTTAAAATGAAGCTCAAAACCCAATTAACACCCGGTCCCATCCACCCAGAGCATCAGTAGTGGTGTTGAAGTGTCCTTTAGAATGTTCAGCAGTCCCAGCAGGGGAAAAAAATAAAATGAAGACTCAAAAGTGAAGGTTCAGTTGTGGAAATTGAATCCAGCCCACATTAAAAAGGAGAAAATGGGCTGTGAAGCTGTTGTTTCTACGGGAAAAGGGCTCTGATCTAATAATGCACAAGCTGACAATGGCAGCATCCCCTGCACTATTCACAGCAGCCTCCTGGACAGAACAGCCTCCACTGCCCTCCTGCCCGAGTGCAATAAACACCCACAGAAATGGAAAAGCTTCTCTCCAAAGCTGCAGAAGGGAGAGGACAAACCTGCAGAAAGGTCTCCCACTGTTTCACCTTTCCATGGTTAGTGCAGAACTGCTTGGAACTCTCTGAATATTTCAAAGGAAGCTGAAATGCTGCTGAAAATCAGACACAGACCAGATACACCCCATGCTGTGGGAGACAAGGGATCTCACCCACAGGAATGTGGGATCCCACAGGGATTTGGCACAATGATCCCAAACCCCACTCCCCAATTCCTTCATCCTGCTTTTCCCACATCTGAGGCAGCACCTTTATTTTTTTTTTTACCCCACCTTTATCTTTGCTGTCACTTACAGAACTTCCTCGACTTTGGCAATGATCTGCTCTGCACAGCTCCTCTCCCTCTCCATGGTGTTTATTATTATTAGTTTTTTTTAATTTTTGGGGTTTTTACCCCACCTTTCTCTTTGCTGTCACAGGATTTCCTCGATTTTGGCAATGGTCTGCTCTGCACAGCTCCTCTCCCTCTCCATGGCATTTATTATTACTATTATTATTGTTAATTTTACCCCCCTATTTGCAGTCACTTACAGGACCTCCTCGATCTTGGCAATGATCTGCTCTGCACAGCTCATACCCTTCTCCACAGCATTTATTATTATTATTATTTTAAATTTTACCCCATTCTTTTCTGTCACTTACAGCACTTCCTCAATCTTGGTGATGATCTGCTCTGCACAGCTCCCCTCCCTTTCCATGGCATTTATTATTACTATTACTACTACTACTACTACTACTATTATTATTATTGTTATTATTAATTTTACCCCCCTTTTTGCAGTCACTTACAGGACCTCCTCCATCTTGGCAATGATCTGCTCTGCACAGCTCCTCTCCCTCTCCACGCCATTTATTATTACTATTACTATTATTATTATTAATTTTACCCCCTTTTTGCAGTCACTTACAGGACCACCTTGATCTTGGCAATGATCTGCTCTGCACAGCTCATACCCTTCTCCACAGCATTTATTATTACTATTACTGTTATTATTATTATTATTATTATTAATTTTACCCCCTTTTTGCAGTCACTTACAGGACCTCCTCGATCTTGGCGATGATCTACTCTGCACAGCTCATACCCTTCTCCACAGCATTTACTATTACTATTACTGTTATTATTATTATTATTAATTTTACCCTTTTTGCAGTTACTTACAGGACCTCCTCGATCTTGGCAATGATCTGCTCTGCACAGCTCCTCTCCCTCTCCACAGCATTTACTATTACTGTTATTATTATTATTGTTATTCTTAATTTTACCCTTTTTGCAGTCACTTACAGGACCTCCTCGATCTTGGCGATGATCTGCTCTGCACAGCTCCTCTCCCTCTCCACGGCGTTGCGGTCGCGCAGCCGCTCTGCGTCCAGCCTGCTGAGCTCCCCCTCGGCCAGGGTCAGCCCCATGCTCCTTTTCTGCCTGGAAAAGGGCACAGGAAAGCATCACCTGCTGCTGGATTTTGCCCTGTGGCAGTCAGAGGGGTTTTGGGGGTGTTTGAAGCATCTGCAGGTTGAGGTTTTTAAGTGTGAAATGGTTCATTACTGAGCTCTTAGGACTCCACATGAAAAAGCAAATTAATTATCAACTTCTATCCCATGCCCGTGACAGCTCTGTAAAGGGGATTAGTCCCTGCCCAAAGGGGAGAGGGAAGGAAAATAGGAAAAGGGAAAAAAAAATATATAATCTGATTATAAACACAATCAGTAAGAGATTTATATAACAACACCTAAGAAAACAGACATTTCCTCGCACAGCTGCAAGGAATGAAGAATCCAAGCTCTAGGACTGCAACTGATGACTTGATTTAAGGATTGGTGACAAGGTGAATTCCTATCCAAGAGGAATTGTATGTCCCTCAGGTTTCCCTGTGCTGTAATGCTGATTGAAATAAAATCTGAATTAAATGGAAGCTCCACAGAGAGCTTTTGGTACCTGAAATCTTCCAGGTTCCTCTGAACCTCTGGACAGACTTTATCCTGCATGGTTTGGATGAACTGGCGGTGCAGCTCTTCAGGGAGAAGCTCTGGCCTTCTCCTGTCTGTGAGGCAGAAAATTCACCAATTATTTCCCTGGGAACAGTCCCCACCTTCAATAAATGACTTCAATAAACTCATTTCCCTGAATTAACCCACCCTCTACCTTTCACTCCCACAAAAACAGCACCCTACCTAATTCCAAGGAGATTTCATCTGGAACTGGGACTTTCAGGTTCTGCAAAAGGAAGGAAAGGTTGGGAGAACCAACAGAGAAACCAGCACCCAATAAAGCACACAAATCACACCAAATTCCCTCAAAAGCCAAAATCATCCCACCCCAGCACCTGCTGATTTGAAAAGAGGAGACCCTCATGAATATATGGTAATCCACAGGATTATTTCAGATGAATATGTGGTATATAAACCTCTGCTGCAGTTTCTGGGAGTTTAATTCCTAACAGCAAAGAATTTCCTCAGCTTTCCAACAGACACATAAAATTTCCCAATCCACATCAATACCCACAGCAATTATTAACTACAAAGCAACACAGAACAGCCAGAACTTGCTTATCTACCACTAAATTATTTCTCTTATCAACAACAAATCCCCTGGGATTTATTTTGTTCCCAGGCATCTGAGGCCATTCACTTCCCTGCTAACATTTCAACAAAAATACTTAAAACTTTTTATTATATTATTACATTTTATGAAGTTATTTAATAAACATGATTCTGATTTTGAGTTTTAAAACCATTTCTTTTGGAGGGCTTTAACCCCCTTAGTTTTTCACAGTTCAGGTGAGTGGAGAAAGGTCAAAGTCAACTTGCTGGATGTGTGTGGAAATGAGGAAAACAAGTGGAACCTACTGCAGCTCTGTCCAGGAAAAACTGGTAAAACTCCAGGAAAACACGCCGGGTCTCTTTGGAATTGGTCTGTTTGTACAGGTCTGTGTAAAGGTAGCACAGCTGTGGGGAACAGGAGGGCAAGAAATGAGGTGAAAACCATGAAAACTCCAGGTTTTCTTTACAATATTTCAAGGAATTAAAGCAGTGCTGGGTTGAAATCACTGCCAGCTCCTCAGGGAGGTGCCCTGGCAATGGGGAGAGGGAAGAGGAGCACACAGAGGTCAAACCTTCCCTGCAGACAACTACTCCCACACCTTGGGGTGGAATTAGAGGCTTCCAGGAGATAAATAATTATTTGTAAGCAGCCAAATATAAAGGAAACAATTCTTTTTGTGTTTCTCCATTTATCTGAGGAGATAAATGAGGATTTATCACCCTCAGGCCTGCACAGAGTCTGCACCTCCCTCCTTGCCAGGACATGGCAGCAAGGACTACACAAGGCCTGGTAAATTCTGGTGAAAATTCCCAAATGTGAGCCAGGGAAACCATCCCAGAGCTTCTCACCAGTGCTGCAGGATCAAACTGGGACACCACGTGGTGCAGGAGGACAGCCAGGTGAGCTGGGCGGGATTTCAGGAGCTCGATGTTCTGGAAGCAGCTGCACTGCCCATTAATCTGCAGGGATACAGGGAATTACATCTCAATTATTCAGGAAGAACAGAAAGGGCAGGTAAAATAGTTCAGAGTAAATACGTAGCAGTTCTGCTGCTGTGACAAGAATTCAGGATTTAATAAAAGCTAAAAGAAATGAAATAAGGCAAAATAATTTCTAGAAAGCTGAAGTTTGGAGAAGAAAGAAAAATACCAGACTCAAGGATGGATATTGTCATAAAACTCCCCAAAATGTTTCTATTTGGGAAGTTCAGCAACAACAGGAATCCCATCCCCAAATTCTTATTTCACCATACAAGAAGTACTCAGCAAAAACAAGGCAGTTTAGGAGCAGGGTTGGTGAGAGGAAAAAAAGGCTGAAAGTCATTCCCACCTGCTCCTGCTCCGTGTCAAAATCATCATCCTCTGCTCCAATGATCTGAGTCCCCACTCGGGACAGGGGACTCCCAACACTGGACTGGGAATCCTGGGGAGGAGAAGGAAGAAAAGCACAACTCTAGGATTGTCCCTCCCAGCAAAACTTGCAGATATTCTGATCATTTTAATTCCACCTCAGATCTCCCCCCAGCTCCCAGAAGCTTCTCCCAGGATCCCAACATTCCTAAAGATCAAATCAGGTGCATCACCTGCAGCCAGAGCACACACCAAGCACCTGGCAAATGCCACCTCTGCACAGAGAGGGAAATGTGGCTCTGGGAGGACAAGCAGAGGAGGGGAAGGAGAATTCAGGAGTCATCCCAAGGATGATGCTGATGTGTTCAGATAGATCTGCACTTCCTGCTGAGCTCCACTTGCAGCCCTGCTGGAAATGCCAGCCCCCAAATGAGTGAGCATCCTAAGAAAAGGCTGGACTCAAGGAATAAAACACACATAAAGCACGTGCAACTGCTCTCCTTATTCCAGCCCCAGCTGTTTTACTGCAGATTAGATATTTCTCGCCTCTAAATGGCCCTGCTCTTAAGCTCCATAAACATTTACTCAGCTAATTAACTTTCCCTGCGCCACTTTAATTGCATTTTATCTTCTAAAGCAAAGTTCAGGCATGCTCCATTTAGAAAAGTGGGGGAAAGCAGCAAGATTTTAATGGGCTCGTTAGAGGAGATGCTGTTGTGACACTTGATGTTTTGTACTCACAGTATCTTGAAGCTCAGCCTTTTCTGGGCTCTCATCTGGACAAATCCTCTCCTTCAGGCCACTGCGAGGACTCTGGGAACGAGGGAAGTTCAGTTCTGGTAAGTACCAGCAAATCCAGGGAAGGGAGAACTGCACAGTGCAGTCTGTCAGCCACAACAGCCAAAAACTTCCCCTTTCTCACAGGAAAGGGAGGTGTGAAAAACCAGAGTAAAATCTGTGTCCTACATGCACAGTTAAACAAAAAAAAAACCCCAAAACTCAAGTGAATGCAGAAGTTTTGCTCAGAAATCTGGTGACAGTGAGCAACAGCAGAGCTGTAAAATCCCCAGCCCTTGGCTTTCTCCTTGCTCTCTCCACCTTTTCTCACAGTTCAGCTCTCCTCTCCCATCTCCCAGCAATCCTCTTGCTCAGGGAGCTGCAGAGCCTTATTTGCAAACACCACGTGCTGCTGGCTCATCTTCAGTGTGTCCAAAGGTTTTTTCCAGCCAGGCTACTGCTCAGCTGTTGCCTTCCTGCCAGGCTTTTTCCCAGCTGCAGAACTCCTTCCACTTCCAAAGGTTTCTTTCACCCCTGATGCTTAAGTTTGTCAGAGCTGGAGTGAAAAGCTGGAATGTTTGGTGTGCCAATCACCTGCACTGATCAAATACCATCCCCAATAATGCCAGGAGGACGATTTTATTAGGAAGATAATTATGAATTTTGTTGTGAATTAATTAAACACAAACACTGAGTGGGATCTGGTCAGATTTGGAGTTGAATGTTTCCAGACAGAGTCAGGGATGATCCCATCTCACCCACCTCCCTTTCACTTCCAACTGCTGGGACAAATTTAGCTCCCACATCCTTAAGTTAATCAACAAACTTAGGCCAAATCCAAGCAGAGAGTCTCAATTCCCCTGCACTAATCAGATAGTGACTTAATTAAGGATTAGGCACCAAGGGAGAGCACGGGAGCACACAGATTGATAACTAATGAGGGAGCACACTAAGAGCCTTTCTGGTGGCAGGAATTGAAGCTGATTTGGTGGAAGGAAGGCTCTTTCCCATTTTCAGGGCAAGCTGCCTGGATCTGAGTCACGGTGCTGCAGTTGGAATCTTCCCTTCCAAGATGCTCTAATTGGCAAATGAGTTTTGAGCATGCTGGCATCCATCTTTCTCTGTCTGGTTACAGGGATTAATGCCAGGACAATCTAATCCTGGATAAAACCCCACAATTTATAACACCAGTCCAACAGGACAGGTTTTTATAGGGAAAAGGTTTTGGTGGGCACTGAGGAGCCTGTTCCAGTAATGCAGAGAGTGACCCAGCACAACACACAGAATCTGCCAAGGAAACACAAATGCAAGAGGGAGAGAAGCAAAGCCCTGGGGCTGCCCCAGACTCACAGCAGCAATGTCACTGTGGGATAAAAATGTCACTGGTGGACCCCCCTCCCAGAAGCTTCTCCCAGGATCCAAACATTCCCAAACATCAAATCAGGTGGATCAAGAGCAGCTGCATCACCAGCAGCCAGGAGCACACCAAGCACGTGGCCAAATGCTCATCTTCAGTGTCCAAAGGTTTTTCCAGCCAGGCTGCTGCTTTCCAGCCTGGCTTTTTCCTGGATAAAACCCCACAATTTATTCTCTCCCAGTCTCTAACACAATTTATTCTCTCCCAGCCTCCAACAGAACAGGTTTTCACAGGGAAAAGGTTTTGGTGGGCACTGAGGAGCCTGTTGCAGTAATGCACAGACACAACACACACACACAGAATCTGCCCAAATGCAAGAGGGAGAGAAGCAAAGCCCTGGGGCTGCCCCAGACTCACATCAGCGATGTCACTGCTGGGTCTGGAGGGGCTGTCACCACTGAAATCCAGCTTGCTGCCACTGTCCCCACTCTCTGCCTCGCCCTCGCTGATCTGCAGCGACTCCGACGCAGACCTGGAGGACAGGAGCCCATCCTGCAGGGATGGAAGTGAGTTGGGAGACTGCAGAGAATTCCAAGAGACCATCCTGAAACTCTTTCACAAGCAGCTAGCTCACATTGCTCATAAAACCTTCATTTATCTAGAAAAGGCTGCAATGACTTTCTAAGAGAAAACAAGAGACCATCCTGAAATTCTTTCACAAGCAGCTAGCTCACATTGCTCATAAAACCTTCATTTATCCAGAAAAGGCTGCAATGACTTTCTAAGAGAAAACAACAAAAACCACACCAAGTTTTCAGCACTTTTAACACAGGAGAAAAGGGAAAAATGACACAGCCTACATTATTTTTTTTTTCCCCCTAAAGTGAAAACAAAATTGTTTAAAGCTTCCAAGAATGACTTCATGGGCGTAATTTAAGTGGCACTGACAGATAATAAACACATCACTGCTTGCACTTGTTCTTAAAAGCAGGTTTTTCAGAGATGAGCTGAGAGCCTGCTGTAAAATCTACTCCACATCCTGATTAAGATGACAGAGCCAGCTTCAAATCTCAGCTGTCGAGGCTGCAGCCTGCCTGTCCAAGCAACTCCAGCTTGCCCAGAACACCATGAGCAGAGTGCAAGCTGAGCTGTGTTACCTGAGAGCAGCCTGTGGCCTTGGACAGCTGCTCCTGCAGCTGAGGAATGTGCTTCTTTGCCTCCTGGATCTCCTTGAGCAGGCGGGTGGAGGGGCTCCGGCCGTACTCCTCCTGCAGGACCTGCACAAGAATGGGTTTGTGCCTTTTAAATCAACACCTGCACAGCTGCACAGCCAAGGAGCTGCCACAGAAAGTCTGTTTTACACAGCTCTGCTAATCAATTGTGATTTAGCAGCTCCTCTTTGCATCTCTTCCCCCGGATCTCTGCACAACTCCAGTACCTGCAGCCTCTCCTGCTCCTTCTGGAGCATCTTCCTCAGAATCTCCACCTTCTGGCTGTGGACAATGTTATTCTCCTCCTAGGAAATACAGAGAGATTAAGGTTGGGTTTTCTGGGGGAGCTGGGCAGAATGGACAGGCACATTAAGGAGAATGGACAGGCACATTTTTCACCTGCTTCCTAAAAACAGGCTCTGAAAAGCCCTATGGGAATTCAAATTTCCAACCCTACCTTATGTATTCTTTCTTAATTTTGAACAGCTATCAACAGTATAAAAACCTGTATTTCTATTACCTGAGCTAGAACTGGATATTTTTACTTGCAAAATGCTTTTTCACAAGTGAATAAATACCCACTGACAGGATAAATATCCCAATGCCAATTTGAAGTGCAAAAAAAAAAAATTAAAAATGAGGCCCAAACCACCCATCTCCCCTTCTCCTTTTGGCAAGAAAGCTTCAAAGCTTACCCCCATGAGCACTGGGCTGGTGATCCTCTCAGCATTCCCTGACGTGCCAGGCGAGTGGGGGGATGCCATGATGGGAGACATATGCCCAAAAGCTGCCAGATCCACGTCAGAATCCGCCAAGGGAATCTGGGGCGACCCTGGAGGGCGCCCCTGGACAGTGAGAGCTACATAGGAACCCGCTGTGGGGACACAAGGACAGGCACAGGTCACACACAGGGACATCTCCAGGCCTCTCTGGTCTCCCTCACCATTCCTCCTCCAAGCCAGTGAACCTCTTGTTCTTCCTGGCTTAGAAATCTGTTTAAAATTTCAGATGCTCCAAAAACTTTCATGAGAATCAGCCCTTATCAAAAGCAAGCAATCCAATTCCCAGCCCAGCAGGTTACACTGCCAGTGCACACACACAAGATAAACCAGGCTGGAAGGAACCACCACCACCACCTCCATCCTCATCCAAGAAAATCCACCAGGAACATATTTCCTGCAGTGCTGTGCAGCAATCACACAGCAATGCACATTAAGTGCCTGCCCAGCTGTGGTATTTTAAGTGAAAATAAAAATACCCAGGCAAGGCTTGGTGGTAATTCAAACATTAAGTTAAGGAGAAGCTACAGGAGAATGTAACAGCTTAAATGCCAAAATAATTTCAATTTCACTCCCCTGTTTCACACACTCCCTTTATCTCTCAGCATTTCACTTGACAGGGCCCTGAAGTGATGCCTGCCACACTCTGAAGGTGACAGAAGAGCCACCTGCCTTTACTTACACTTGATCAGCTTGACCACCTCCAAATGGTTCGAGTGTGTCACCAGAGTCCCGTTCACCTGGGCAGGGAGGGGAGAAATTCAGTCTTTGGCTCCTGACTTCCAAACAATTCCACACATTCCACAAAATGCACCAGGAGAAGCAGCATTTTCTTCTCCCCCATCTCCATTACTGCCTCTTGCAAGACATTACCAGATAAATAATTTATCCTTCTAACAGTTTATCTCAGGGAGCAGAAAGAAAACTGTGCACACACCACAAGAACTCAAGCAGGCAGACAAACAAACAAAAAAAAGGCAATCCATCTCTGCCTGGGCAGAAAAACAACAGGGTAGCTAATTTAATTCATTAATTTCAATGCCTGGTTGAAATCCCAGCTCCATCTGTGTCAGGAGCTGCTGCAGCATTTTGCAGCAATGGTTTACAGAGTGTTTTAAGTTACTGGCTTGATTTCTTACTTGCTTGGGACTAAAAAAGAACAGGGATGTGGGAGCAGTTAGGGGAGAAAACAACATTTCAGGCAGGCTGCTTATTTACAGGTTATTGTTAACAACTCTGCTTTCCTTCTCTTCCCTGCCATTTCTGGTTTTATTGTATTTGTGATACTTGAACTTGGCAGGATGCTGAACTTGCCCATAAAATTCTAAAACGAGGATTTGGAGGAGAATCATCCCCAGAACACTGAGCTTAGACCATTCCCAATGCAAAAACACCACAGCAGACACATCAATGACATAATTTTTTTTCAGAGAAAGAGCTCATTTAATACATTTAATACATTTCTCTCACAATTTCACTGCCTTACCTTGATAATTCTATCACCTGTCTGCACTCCAGCCCGCATGGCTGCTCCATCTGGAGAGGCAAGAAATCATTTAGTTCCCATTTCAACACAATCATTTATAGCAAAAATGGTTTTAAGACTTCTGTAAAACATGCAAAATACTCCTGCCCTCACCCAAGCTTCCCCTGTCAGTAAAACCTCTGGGGTTTGAGTCCAGAGCAGTTTTGCTTTCACCTGGCACTGGATACAGCAGGACATGATCCCAGCATGAGCCAAGGAGTCATCTCCTCCCCCTGGGATGCAGGAGGTCAGCTCCAAACCCACCAGATCAGAGAATCTCAGGATGAACCAGGCTGGGAAAGCCTTTGAGATGATCCAGTCCAACCCATGACCTGACACCTCCATCAGCTGAGCCATGGCACTGCCCAGGCTGGGAAAGCCTTTGAGATGATCCAGTCCAACCCGTGACCGGACACCTCCTCATGGACTGAGCCACAGCACTGAGTGCCACCTCCAGCCCTGTTTCAAACACCTCCAGGGACAGGGACTCCACCCCCTCCCTGGGCAGATGATTCCAGTGCCCAGTCACTCTTTCAGTGAAGAATTTGCCCCTGATGTCCAACCCAAACTTGCCCAGGCACAGCTTAGGGCTGCGCCCTCTCCTGTCAGCAGCTGCCTGGGAGAAGATACCGAGGGAAGGATTCACTGCTCAACCCTGACCTTGCACATCCCTTCCCAAGCTGCAGCCAGCCCACCTGGGAGCAGTTTGGGAGCTTTCTGCTGCAGCTGGCACACATTCCCAGCTCTGGGGGGTGCTCTCACCTTCCTTGACAGACTGCACGAAGACGGGGTTGTCCCCGCTGACCGTCAGCCCGAAGCCGTTCTCATCCCGCTGGATCACCACACACCTCTGCACCAGCCCTGGGGACACAGGGGACAGGAGGGGGACACAGAGAGACACAAGCCAGCCATCAGTCCAAAACCTTATCCTCCCAGATAATCACAGAGTGCTCAGAGGAACGGGGATGACACGGCACAGGGAAAATATGGGAGAGACAGGAACAGGGCAGCAGTCCAGAAATGGAGAGGGATGTCAAGACAGGTCAAGCTTATTGCTCCAGCTACACAAAACAGAGATGCAGACAGCTCTGGCACATCAGACACAACCTGAGGGAAAAGCAGCTTTTAAAGAGGAGCAGCAGTACCCACACCAATGAGCAGGATTTCCCTTTGCCTGCATTAATAGTTCAGAGAGCTGTCAGATGCTGCTGCACCACCAGAAACACCTCACAGCTTCCACAAACTGCTCTGAAACAGAAGCACAAATCCCTCAGGGTAATATGAGGGGGTTGGGCAAAACCAGATTTATTGATCAGGAAAAGTTGCCCCAATTCTCAGCCAAAATCTCCTCCTGGGGCACCTCCTGCTCCAGGTGAAATATTGCACAGAGCCAGAACAGCAGAGGTGAAGAGCTACAAGCCACATTTAACTGTCCTGAACAGGACTTCTGAAATAAAGACCAGTCCAGGGCCAAAATCCCAAGAGATGAGCTCGAATGTGCCCCTCCTTTAATTTGCTGTGAGACATCAAAGGGAACTTGTTTTGTTTCCTGGTATACTCAGTATAATGTGAACACCAATGCTGTTGCAGGATAATTTTGTTTAGTAGGAGCAACATTTGGACCAGGTGGAATGCTGGGGATGTCTTTTGTTCACCTGGAAATGAAACAAGGGAAAGGCAAAACACAGCCCAGGCATATTCCTTGCCAAGCACTTTCCTAGGAGCAGCTGCAAAAATCCTCCCACAATGGAGCCCTCATCCTGAAAGTGACTTCAGGAACTCTGTAAATGCTCCCCCAATGTTCTTTTATTTCCATCACCTTTATTTCTAACAGCTTGTTTTGCTTTTCCATTTCTAAAGGCACAGCAGGCAAAATTCCTCCACTGGCACCTTGAGAAAGAAAGCAGAGCTCTCCCAAATCCGATTCCAAAACTGCAGGAGTTTTGTTTGGTATGGAGGGAGCACGGGGAATTGTGGAGATGCTGTCCCAGCCAGACTGGCTCCTCTGCAATGAGTTTTAAGGTAACAGAGCAGGGAGTCATTCCCGTGTCTTCCACTGCTCCCAAACCACCACGGCTCCTTTCACTTCTCTGGAGCAACTCCCCATGGAAATGAGGAGCCCCAAGAGCCAACACTGCCTGCCCAGCCAGTCCTGTGCTCCTCCAGTGAGATGAAAACGGCTGTGGGAGCAGTGGAAAAAACATTCCAGGACTGCTGCAGCACTATCACATCCCAGGAATTCCCCTCCTGCCAACAAAGCAGGAGCAAAGTACGGGATAGCTGGCACCTGCAGGGCTGGGGAGTGGATGGAAAGGAAAATCCCCCCACCTTTCACCCCCTGTGCACAGGGAGAAGTGAAGGAAGGTGCCTCTCCCTCCTGCACCTCCCCTTCTTTTATATGACCAAGCTTCTTGAAGTCTCACTTCCCAAGAATTATGCCCGGGGCTGGGGTGGGGGAACTGGTGCTATTCAGAGGAACAGCTCCTTTCCAGCTCCTTTCCAGCCCCTTTCCCTTTCCAGCTCCTTTCCAGCCCCTTTCCAGCTCCTTTCCAGCCCCACAGCTCCCATGAGTAAACTCAGCCTTTGACTCAGGAGAGCTGAGTCTGCTCTGCCACTGGATTTCTCTTTCTCCAGAGGCAACAATCCTTGGATCTACTGATGAACTCCCTCCTGGGATGAGCCTGATGCCAAAGCAGTGCCCACACAACATACACTGACCTGGCAGAGTATAACTGAATTTAATTCAAGCTAATTCAGGTTAAACTGTTTCATTCCACTAGCTTCAATTTCACCCAAGAACACCTTATAAATTTAGAATGGAGAAACAACTGGAATTAGGAGAACTCGACCTGAAATTAGTCCATAATTGCTTTTTCCTGTAGTTGCTTTCCTCAGATAAAGGACACTTAACCCTCCTCCTAATCCAATAGAAAAGGCTGGAATGAGGTGGAGGAGATAGCATGACTGAGACACACTTTATAGTGATTTTAATGGAGTTATCTGGAAGTTTCCTGGAGATAACACTGTGACCTGCAGAACAAGATCAGCTCTGATAGCACTCCCTGCCTGAACCAACCTCCAGGTGCTTTTACTGCTCACTTTGAAATATCCCACCATGACATTTCACTTTTTCCACCTGAAACTCAGTGAGTATTACCAAGTCAAAAGAATTCATCACTGACAGTACTCAAAACTAAATCAATAATCATCTTATTCCCATTTTTGCTTTCCTTAAGAGTATCCTTATGTTAAGAAGTGAGGAGACATCACTTAACTATGCTTTAAAATCAGAGTCTCTGTTTAAGAATCCACTCTGTCTTGAGTGGTTTCCTAAAATTCTGGAGGAAAAATAATCAATTTAAATATTTTTTTTTTGTCCTCATAGAGATGAAAACTCCCCCAAATGAAAACTCCCCCAAACTCACAGGTGCACCCTCAAGCCAGGAGTACAACAGAGCAGCCAAAGGTGTGCTGGAGTTAAAGAGGTTAAAAATTCAAAGTGAAAGCAGAGAGAAAATCTGCAAGGAAAGCTGAGAGGAGCTTCAATAGGTGGCACTCGTCCCTCTCCCTTCTCCAGCCCTGCTCCAAGAGCCTCTTTGGGATGGTGGAAGGGCAAAGTCTGCTCTTCTCAAGGTCACTGACACCCCACGGCCAAAATAATTGTCTCAAACAGCCTGGCCAGACACATCTGGGCCGCCCAACAGCTTCTCTGAGAAGCTCATTTTTATTTCTCTCTTCCCCACATCCTGTTTGGAAGCTGTTTAACAAAAGAGGGGATTTCTTTGGCAACAAACAGAGCAAGGGGTTCACTCTTAAAACCTGACTGAGGGAATGGAGAGATCAGGATGGACAGGGCTGGGGGCAGCTCGGGCCAGTGGAAGGTGCCCCTGCCCATGGAATGGATGGAACAAAGTCACTTCTAAGATTTCTTCCAACCCAAAGCAGCCTGAGATCCCATGGGATGTGAATTCCATCTCCCAAGTCTGCAGGACACAGCCCAGGAGCTGAGATTTGGGAATTAAAACCTCCCCTAGGGGCATGAGGCTACCATAGGAAAATGCAGTTTAACAGAGGGATTTGAAATGAATCATTCCATAAACAAAAAACCAAACTCCCTGGGGGTTTGAGAATGGCCAAATGTTTCACTTCATTTGGGAATCTGTCTATAAAATATTGTCAGAGATGCTGTTCCACAAAGATAATCAGAACTTTTATAAAGGCAAATTTCTCTGGGGAAACGGTGGCCACAACATAAAGACACAAAGCAGGTAAGGACTGCAAACAAAAAAACCCCCAGGGAGGGTAAATTTCAATTTCAAAACATCTCAAATCTGAGGTTTCAAAACAAAACCCAAAAACTTATCACAAAGCTGGAGAAAATATCTGAAAGAGTTTGGGTCAAGTCCAGGCTAATATTCAGGCCAGAAATTGATGATTGTTAAATATAAAGGAAGATATTTTTGGAGAGCAACCAAATTGTGAGGAAAAAGACAGACAAGCTGATTACCTGGAAGGTAATTTCAGTTTTAAGTTCATTTAAGAGATGAAAATGCTACTTTTGAGAAAAAGATATTAAATATCATGGGAGATCATGGCACTAATTAGCAAATTACAGCATAACAAAGTACACTCATTCTCTCTCCTGATAATCTGAATTTTGTTGAATATACAAACATGAGATGGTTTGGTTTATGAATGAAAATATCTCACTGGGAGCTTCATGTCACTATAAAATAATTTCTGAGATGAGAACCATTTCCCTCCCTGACCACTCTGCTCTCCCAAGCCACTCACACGCCTCAAGAAATCCTGGCTCCTGAATTAAAAATTTCAAGAGGTGAGAACAAACACCAAAGCCACACCTCCTCTTCCTGCTGTCATTCCAGCCTTCCCTATTCTTCCCTTTCCAGTGGCCAGCCCCCATCCAGTCAGCAGTGAGGAAAATATCAGTACAGTATTTCTCCTTGGAGGGTTTGGAATAGTTTGGTCCCTTCCAAAGCAAACAGCAGAGCTCTGCACACATTCCAGAGAAACCTGGGAAAAGCAGACAAAAGGCAGGGCAAGGCCACTGGAAAGGAAGGATGAGTGGGAGCTGCTCCCAGGGATCCTGGACACGGGGACAGCATCTGCAGGAAGCCTGGGGGCTGTTGCAGCTGATGTTAGGAAGTCGTGTTTGCTCTGGCACAGGTGGAAAGCCAGGCCACCGCCAGGCTGGGGCAGAGGGACAAACACAGGCACGTCCCAGCAAAGGCAGCAAATGTTTCCTGTCATCAGCACACAGCAGAAAGGAGCACAGGGCCCTGCTCACCCTGACTAACCTGGCTGCAGAGCACCAAATCAGCCCCAAATCCAACCCCTGCAGCTGCAGCCCTCTCCCTGCTCCTTCCCTGCCAGGGTGGCAGCAGGAATGACAAGCTGCAGCAAGCCAGCTCTCCCCAAGACAGGTTTCCATCAAGGCACCCTCCAAAGCTGTTTACAGCTGCTGAAGGAACACTCTCACACCCTGAGGAACGTGACTATCATATTACCTGGCTTTTTTTTTTTTTTTTAATAATAATAAAAAAGAAGTGTGTGATTCAAAATTCCAGGGGAAGTGAAGAGATCTCACAGAAAGAACAGGACACACCTCCCCAGACTGCACCAGCTTTTCCTAACATGCCTGTGTTGGTTTAAACTCTTCAGAGTTGGTGTTGTTTGGTTATTTTTTAGTGCTTCTTGCTCTGACAGCATCACTTTGTATTCCAGAGGTGGCTTAAGAAGTTGGAGCACAGCCATGCACACCTGGCAGTTTTATTCCAGTGGAATGATAAAGCTGATGATTCTGGAAGAGTCACTGCATCCAAAATACCACAGCAGATTTAGCAGCAGCAGTTTTCTGAACAGATTAAGATCAGAAAGTGTCACAGACTGTTTTAAATATGAATTAAAAAAAAAAAAAAAAACAAACACGAAAACAGTAAAGGAAAAGAAAGGCAACCCATGGCTGGAGTCAAGACATGCACACTTGGAAATAAGAAATGCCCAAGTCCAAGGGACTGAAGATCCTGACAGATCCAAAAAACAACTTGTGAATACTTATTGCTCCTAGATTCTAAGGTCTGAATGCAAATATCTCCAGAGACTGGAAGTGGAATTAGTGATTAGAGCAGGGGGAGTGTCACAGCCCCAGACTGACACAGCTGGGAAAGCTGAGGGAGCAAACAGACCCCCAAGGTGTAGGGACAACACCAGGATGTGTGGGGATATTCCCATCCCAAACTTGTTATGTGTGTGCCATTTATTGCAGCCAACAAGGCCAGGAGAGCAGGGACACTCCCTCTCTCTGGGACAGAGAATGGGGAAGTTCACATCCTTACACTCATTTAAATTCTTCACAGACACACTTCTCCATTTCTGTCCAAAAGAACCGACAGAGAACATCTCCAAACAATGCAGGAAGGTGAATTTCTTGCTCCAACCTCCACGGTGAGAACACGGCACAGACTTTCCTGAAAGCACAAACCCCTTTGGGAGCTGTGCCAGCAGCACCTCCAGAGGTGCCAGGTGAAACATTCTCCAGCCACGAGCACACTACGAGCCGAGAACTGAAGCAGGATGGAAGGGCAGCCCCTGCTGCAGAGCCAACCATGCAGATCAGGGCAGGGGGAAAAGCCTGGGATTCACAGACAGGAAAAGCAGGAGCTGCCCAGGGGGGAAGCTGCAGCTTTGGCTTACCATACGTCTCGGATCTACTCTCCTCAGAACTAGACTTTGTCTTCTTGGAGGAGCTATCTGCACGAGAGCAGGAGAAAAGGAGAGAGAGATATAGAAAATATGGAGACCAAACATGAGGAAAAAAAAAAAATTCATGAAAAAACACAGATTTATCGGGTTAAATCGTGCAAAACACAAATAAGATGGGAACAAAACACAGGTGGAACACTTGGAATAAGGGGTGAATAATACACGGAGACACAGGTAACAGCACACAGAATCTGTTACAGGAGCTGGGACACAACCAAAGGAGTTCTCTGCAGCAACTACAGACAAAAAAAACCAGTCCAAGCACGGAGACTCTGGCAAGATTTCTCCCCAGAGTCAATAATCAGCAGAGGCACAGCAGTTCAGCATCCTGAATTCACCCCTTGAAAAGAAAAGGGTTTTCTGCAGGCTGCAGTGCAGAGTTCCCCTATCAAAGCACAAGCACGGGGCCAGGTAACAGCTCTCAACACTGGAGTGACTTTCTGCAAATTGAGATTACAGGATTCCTGGAGTTTGTTTCTGGAGAAATTAAATTCCTTCTACAAAATGAGTTCACAGCCTGAGAGCTCCCCCACCCTGAAATCATTTTACATTACCTATCCCAAAGGACAAAGGAAAAGAGGATGAGCACTAAACCAGGTTTGTTTTTTTTCCTTTACAGGATGTTTTTTAACTGGCATTTAAAGCCCATTTTCATTTATTTTGTGTGCACTAGAAGGACTCATGCAGCCAGTGGCAGAAACCATTTCCAGGGTGGTTTATAAACACCAGCCTTGTGCACAAAAAAACCCCACATCCTACAAGTGGTGCTCCCCTTCCCTTCACCTCCCCTGTGCTCCCCAAGCCCCAGGGAAAAGCCTGAATGCACAGACAGGAAAAATGCACCTTGCATGGGGCCAGGAGGCTCAGACAGGAGCCTGGCAGGCACTGGGTGAGTGTTTCAGAGAGAACAAGAATCCTGTGTGCACCCTCGTTCCCCAATTTAACTAAAATAAAAGTAGGCTAAATGAAAGCAGGATAGCAAATCCTTTAAAATGAGGTGTTTGTCTTCCACCACGTCACCTTGGGAAGCACAAATTCACTTTGCAGGTGGCAGAGAGGGATCAAAATCTACTAAAGGGCAAGACAAACCCCCCCCCCCAAAATTAAAACCCCAGCAGGGGAACCCAGCCCTGGCTGAGCCAACCACATTTCCAATTTCCACCAAAGAACTCCTCACAGCTAATTACTGCCTTTGCCTCCTGACTTTGCTGGAAGTGGAAGCTGTTATAACTATTTACTGATACACTAATCCAGGTTGATTGTGAGGGTGTTTAAAATCAAGCCCACATCCATTTCAATGCCCACATTGCCTTTGCAGAACAACACAGCTCTGCAAACCACATTAAAATCGTTTTTATTCTGCTCCCCAGTGCTTTTGTTCGGGTTTTTTCCTTGAATTTTAGGACTTTACCTGTGGGATCGAAGTCGTGGGTGCTGCTGCAGCGTTCAACCTTCTGCTTCTTGTCTGCTGGAGACTCTCTGCTCAGAATGCTGCCGTGTCTGGGGCACAGAAAAGCACAAAATCCTCACACCAGAGCCCCCAGGAGCTGCCTGAGCGCTCACACAAACCGCACCAGAAATTCAGATTAAAGCGCAGGCATCGAGTTCGCTTTAAAAATTTATTCCCAGGCTGAATTCAAAGGGGAAAATGATCTCCCTTGCAATCTCTGGGAGTGGATCCAAGGTTCCAGGAACAGTCTTGGTAACCTCCAGAATTGGTAACAGCAAGTGCATTCTCTTTATCACTCAGCATCAGCCCATATTTTATCTTAAAAGCCAAATAAATTTAATGGAAAGGAAAAAAAAAAAAAAAACCTTGCTGAAATCTGAACTCTCCCAGCAAACTTTAAATATCTCAGCATGCCAAAATTAAAGATTTACAATATCCCCAGAAGGGAAGCACCTGTATATCCTGCACCAACAGTGTTCCCTTCCTGCCCTGACCATCTCAAATCTCAGGTAAGGTGAGCCCCCAGCCATGCCACAGAATGCAAATGGTCACCCCATGCCAAGGACACCCCCAATAAATCTATTTTTGGCACCTTATCCCCATCTGGATATAGATTTCCTCACATCTGTAAGGGGTACTACAAGCTGTGTTTGTGTGTATATATATATTAAACTTTTAAAAGTATTTCCCCTGCAAAAATGCTGCAGCATAATTTACAATACAGATTAAAAAATATATTTCAGGAACTCACCTCGAAGGTTTTTTGAGAGGAAACCTGAAAAGAAAAAGAAAAAAAAAAAAAAGGTTAATGAACTTTTCTTTTTCAACATTAGCGCTTAAATATAAACAGTTATTTCACATTTCTGTGGTACTTTCACAAAAAAACAATTTCTATTTGCATGGAACGCCATGAACTTGCCATCTTTGAGACAAGTGCAACAAAGTTGAAATTAAATTACCTATTCCAAGTGGCATTACACATACAGATAACAAAAGCAACAAATCCAAAGCTGAAGGGAGAAAAAAGTATATTTGTATTTTTAACTGAGGAAAACGTGGGATTTATGAATCCAGGACTTTTTTTTTCCCCTTGAGTTCCTGACAGAAGGAGATGGGTGCCATCCTGCTCGAGGCACCAAAACTTCTCCTCTCATAAAACACAATTATTTCCTTCTCACACTTACAAGTTCAGCTCCATTCCTATTCAATTTCTGGTTTAGATCCTTCACTTGGAAGGCAAAACCCACATTTACAGCTGGGTAAGGCAAGAACAGGTAACTTAAATCACTTTTTGTTCTAAATGAAGACTCTACAGATAGCTTAGAGCTCATAATTTACCTATATATATATATAAAATAGTTATTCTTATTGCATTTTTTCCTATTTTTCGAGAAGTGCAGGGGTGAGGGACTAGAGGAAAGAAATTCAAGCCCACACAATTTGAACACCACAGAGGTTACCAGGGCAACAAATTACCATGTATTTTAAAATTTTATTTTATGTTTTTAGTTGAAACAGAGCAGTTTGGTAAGAACCAAAATTCCCATGCTTAAGTGTGGATTAGCAAAGGACAAACAGGAGAGGGACGAGAAGCAGCTCCAAAGTCAGGCTGAGGTGAAAGGAGGTTGGAATCTCCTCCCAAATGAGGGAGAGGAGGAGAGGGAACAGCCTCAGGCTGGGCAGCAGCAGGAATTTCCCCATGGAAAGGGACACTGGGAGGGGCTGCCCAGGGAGCTTTGGGGTGTCCATCCCTGGAGGATGTGGCATTTTGGGGAGCCTGAGCTCAGCAATCCCAACATGCAGAAGCAAACCACGCTCCCAGAGCTTTCCACACCTGAGATTCCCTGAGTGGCAGCACAGAACTGCCCCAAAAGCTCCTCTTGTCACCTCCTCCCCTCCATGACTCCACCTCGAGGGTCCCAAAGCTCCAGAACCCCCTCCCCATCAGCTGGAAACCCCAGAGGCTGCACAGAGCCAGCCTAACCCCGCTCCTGGAGCAGGAGCTGCGCCACCAGGAGTGGCTACACCCAAAACTGGCCAGCTCCCACACGCCAAGCCCCTGTGCAAACATGCACTAATATGGAGCTCCAGAACGAGCATCTGATGACACATGAGGCAAGGGAAATTAAAATGTTGTCTGCCTGTTCCTGAAAATAATTACCCACAGCAAGACACTTGCCATCTTTCAGATAACAGCATCGAATTTAGCTGAACTACAACAGCAAGCTTCCAAATTAAGGGGGTAGATTGGGCCTGTGATTGCATAAACAGCAAAAAGTTAATTAATTGAAGGCAAGAGGTGGGAGTCCTCCTTCCTCCTGTCCCCAAAAGCTCTATTTTAATCTTAAAAGTCTGGGAAATCCACTCTGATTCAAAGAAGAAACACCCCCTCCTCGTTCTGCTCTACCTGCAAAGCCACATCTCTTCAGCATCCTATCCTCCCATTTACAAATTTCAGCCAGTGAAGGAGGACCTGGTGCAAGGCAGACAGCTGGAACCCCAAAGGAAAGCAAACAAAAGTCATCTCAGGCCAATCTAACCCTGCCTGAACCCTGAGCAGCCAACAGATGCAGCAGCAATCAAGTGTTTGACTGAAAAGCAGAAAAGAGAAAGAAAAAAAAGCAATCCAGGGAAATACAGGAAAAGATGTTTATGATGAATTCCACCCCATTTTTTAATCTGATTCATTTGAACTTTTGAGCTGCATAAAAAAACCCTAACACCACTGGTAAGTATTTTAATGAAGCATTTTAGTGACAAACTTTATCCTACAGAGGTTCTTATCAGCACCTGCAGCAACAGGCAGAGTTTGTGGACAACACCAAGTGAGTTCAGTGCTGCACCTTTTGGCTGGCCCAGAGCACTTTATTATCTGTCAAACACAAATGTCTGATTTTCCACTTCCAGAAGTTGTGTAAAACCTTTCTGCTTATTATACCTAGGGTTTGTGATTAATTATTTAGGAAGGAACTTTAAAGTTTTTGTAACTAAAGCAGCGCTGAAAACACTGGAATTTTTTCTGTGCTTTGACGTTACCGGTGACTGTAAAATTCCTGTGGGGAGGGAGCCAAAAATCCCCTGTTCCTAATCCACAGCTGGATGGTGCAAGGGGTCAGGATCCAGCTGGCTCTGGAGAATCCTCCTCCCTGGGAAGAGACCCCAGCCCAGGCTGTGTCCCCCATCCCAGGCAGCTCCAGAAGTGCTGGAGCCCCTGCCAGCTTCCTGAGGTGCCTTCTTATCCCAGGAAAGCAGGGATGGAGGCAGGGACAGGCTGGGGAGCAGGGGTGGGGAGCAGGGACGGGGAGCAGGGACGGGGAGCAGGGACGGGGAGCAGGGATGGGGAGCAGGGACAGGCTGGGGAGCAGGGGTGGGGAGCAGGGATGGGGAGCAGGGATGGGGAGCAGGGATGGGGAGCAGGGACAGGCTGGGGAGCAGGGATGGAGGCAGGAGATCATCCCAGCAAAGTCTCTGGGTGCTGCACAACCGTCACCCCACACCCTCTCCTGCCTCTGCTTTGCTCCACAGGTATTCCCTAAAATCACAGTAGGAAAGGGATGGGCTTTGTCCAACCAGGCTGAAGGTGAAGCTCTCCAGCCCCCAAAAAACCTCCCCACCTGGATCTGAAATCATTCCTGGGCACAGAGTTATGAAATCACAGAAATTTCAGGTGGAAGAGTCAGCTGAGCTGAGGCTACAACGCTGATCCTTGCTGGGAACATCCAGCACCACATTCCTCCCTTTTCCCTCTTCCCTGCCTGAATACCACCTGGAGGCCATTCCTCATTTCCCAAACACTGTGTCACTACAGCAGGAAGCAGAATAAAAATGGATAAAATCCAATCAAAGATCACAGAGAAGCTCCTGTGAATTTATCTCTGTTTCAGTGCAACTGATCTTCACTTGGAAATAATATGAAATTTGAAAGCAGCCTTGAAAATCCCCTCACTGTGTTACAGCACCCAGCACAACATAATTCAAATTAAAATATATTTCACCTCCTACTGTAAACAGCAGCAAGAAGGCAGAGCAGGGTGTGGTGAACAGCTGGAGCCTTAATTCCAAGTGGAGCTGGCAAGTTTAGGCTCCACGATAAAAACCCTGTAGACATTTTGTCTGATAACTGATGAACATCAGCACAATTTCAAACGAGTTGTTCCACTCTCCCAAATACCAGCACCAATTAAAAGCCAAGTCAGATTTTGTTTTTAAAATGCTGGGTCCGAATAATTTGAGTCATTTAAATGCATCAAGGGACTAAAAGTGTGTCTTCTTAGTCATGCTGCATTAGGAAAATCTATTTAAGTGAGGAAAATACACCTACGAGCAGTAACACCGTGGATTAAACATTGTATTTCAGGTTAGCTCACACACATGCACCACCAGTGCCTAATAATCACCTTGAAGCCAAGCAGAAAAAGGTAATTTGAAGACTTAATGTGTCAAAAAACACGAGAGCAGGGAGGATTCCCAGCTTCCAGCAGTACAAAGCATTCCATTCTAGCTCGGGAGGTTGAAAATATAGCTGACCATAAATAGCACAGCATCCAGATAACCATGTTGGGGTGGGTTTTTTTTTTTTTCCTCCCCTACTAAAATATTACCAGAATTCAAGTATCTGCTATCTCCAAAGCTGATCAAAGAGAAAAATATTTAGATTCAGACAAGGGCCTCAACCTTGGAAATATTTATTCATGTGCCTAACTTTAGTTCCAGGACTGCTCACATGCCTGAAATGAAGCTTGTGTGTGTTTGCACCATGCAAGGAGGAATTACTCCAACTTGTGCCCAGATGAGTAAGAAATGTTGTGAAACCTGTGCAGAAGAGAACAGCCAAAAACTGCTTGCTTGACAGAACTAATCTTTAATTAGGAGATGAACAGTTGCAATAGAAGCTGCTTCAGTGCTTTATTAGGTGCATTTAAATAAGATGTTGCTCGTTGCAGAAAAACCCTCTGAATGAATTGTAGATTTCAAAGAAAAGCAGCCAATGCAACTGATCATGCCAAATTCAGGAGGAGCAACAGCCCAGGCTTGATCATTGGGCTTTTTTCACACATTTAGAAGGAGAAGAGGAAAACCAAAAGTTATCTTGAAGTCCCCCTAATAAAAACCCCAAACTCTGGCTTTTTAAAATCTCATCCTAATTCAGGAGGTTTCCACTGAGTCATGAGTCAGTGAAAAGCCTCTGGCCACCATCAGCTCCAGGGATTTTGGTGAAAAGTGATTTTAACTCACTTAGAATTCCAGAATGGCCTGGGTTGGAAGGACCTTAGTGCTCACCCTGCCAGGGGCAGGGACACTTTCCACTACCCCAGGCTGCTCCAAGCCTTGTCCAACATGGCCTTGGGCACTGCCAGGGATGGGTGTTCAATGATTTTGGGAATGCTGAGCAGGACTGTTCTCTCCTCTTGTTCATACATTCCCAAACAGATCCTGGGAAAAACAAACTCTGTTCCTGGGTGACAGGTAAAAATCACTGAACAATTCCAGGACTATTCCTAGTGCATCCAGCTCCTTTAAAAACTATTAAACCTCATTTTCAACACCCTGATTGGACCTCACTGACAGCACTCAGAGAAATGATGCATTTTTGTCGAAATCTAGGAGGTGTTAAGTGCCCTGAAAGCACAGTAAGCATCGACATAAATGCTATTCTGCAAATAACTCCCAGAATTTCATCTTGGAAGAGACAGAATGAAAGAAAAACAAGGAAGGGGATTTGTTTTCCAGGGTTGTAGAGGCACAGCTCCACCAGAGCAGGTTTTTAAAAGCCCTGACAAAGGTTTGAGGGGAGAGTGCTGACACAAAGCAGCTCCGTGGAGCTGAAGGCAGTTTTGTGTCCCAAGGAGAAGGACACAGGGCACTGGGAGAGCCAGAGGAGCTGAGCAGATAACAACTGACAGGCAGATCCAGGGAAAACACGGATGCAGCAAGCGGGCAGCTCTTGGCAAGCAGGAGAAAACACAGCCAGCAACAGCAGGAACCACATCAGGCAGCCTGGGACAGCCCTGATCCAACACATCCCCTCCATTCACCTCAGCACCAACCCACGGGAGGAGCAGCTTTCTGCTGGATCATCTTTTCCACGGATCAAAGCACAGAAGCTCAGGAAACCACTGAGGTTTTTTCCCTAAATAAATTTAAAAAAAAAAAAAAAAACCAAACCCCATTGCATACGGATGGCAATGGATTGGGCACACGGAGCAGGGAAACAGGGATCCAAATGGGGAGGATTCCTGGGAGCTGTCAGAGCCTCTGGATGGATTTTAGGCACTTGCAAGGAGGCAGGAGGGAGGGAGGCACTGCAAGCTCCGTGTTATTTTTGTGGGAGTCCGAGGCAGGCAGCACAGCTGAGGCAGTGACTCATGGAGGAAGCCTCCCTGGCATTATTAACCTTGCACTGCTGACAGCTCCAGGGACAGGAGTCGCTGCCTTCAGAGAGGGAAATTCAGTGCCAACCCCTCCTGAACACCCCCAGCAGCCTCAGTGCTGCTTTTGCCTTCATAAAGCATCAGCAAATGCCTCCAACTCATTATTATGTCATTTTTCAGGCCACTGAAACCAGAACACACCATTCAATTTTCCTTTTAGGAGAGAAAATGCAGAGTAGCCAATAGAGCCCATCAGCATATTTCCTGATGGATCAGGAGATGGATCAATGCAAGGGACTGGTGCTATGGCAACCAATGTGCTGAGCCAAACACTTAAACTAGGTTAAGATGAATTTGATAAAAATCAAAGTCTGGAAGGCTGGCAAGTTCCATCTGTAAGATGGGGAGGGTCAGGGCTCCACAAGGGAGCTATTTCTACAGGGAAAGAGAATTCCACTGGTGCCTCGCCTTCACAGGATGCTTCCAAAAATTAAATATCCACATACAGATTTCTCTTTTGGTTGGCTCTAGGTGAGGGCTTCATCAAGCAGGGTGAAGAGAAGGTGGCAGCATTAGAAGGGAGCAAGAAAAGAGGAAAATGAAACCAGCTTAAAATTATGAAAGAAAAACAGAATGCAAAGATTAATCTACTCCACAAAACAAACGGCAAGAATCTGGAGATTTGCCTCCACACATGGAATTTCCTGATGATACAGGGACATATCATCATCTATGTCCTGTAAAAATGACAAGCAGGCTACTCTGAGTTTACTACAGGCAGCTGTAGCTCTTTCCTGAGTGTCCTTCCCTGTCAAACCCTGAGATGGGAAGGGCTTGAGTCTCTCTGTGAACAGCAACATTTGGAAAAGGAAGGAGAAAAGCATCTCCAGAGGAGTTTCATCCACAGTTCAGTCATTCAGTCCCAGCCCAAGCAAGTGCCTCAGCCTTTTTTCCATGACACAAGCACTTGGATTTTTCCAAGAGCTGATGTCAGGGCTTTTCATGGAGAAAGAGCTGCATTTACTGGGCAGGCAAGGAAGGAGGGCTTCCCCAGCAGCCATTCTCAATGTGCCCTTTGTGCTGCTCTGCTGCTCAGGCCAGACCCTGCAAGAACTTTGAGTCCCCGCAGAAACTCTCCTAAGGGGAGGGCACAGAGACACTTTCAGCAGCCAGCGCTGCTCCTCCACTCCTGACTGACTTCCAAGGCTCAGAAGCAGCAGCAGCTTTCCCTCTGCAGGCCCTGAAGCTGTCACACAAGGCCATTTATTGTTTAAAATCCCTACAACGGGCTGGAAGTAGCCACACAAATGAAAACTGGGGAGGGGGCACTGGAGGGAGCATAAATAAACCAGGTTGCTCGTGTTTCCTTAATGCTGCCTTTAGATTCAGCCCAAAAGCAAGATTTGAGTAATAGGGATAAGGTTTGGCCACTGAATGAAGCTCAGAGCAAGCACAAACCCTGCTCAGAAATTGGTGGGGAGCAGAGGTTGCCAAATCCCAGGCAATTTCCTACTGGTTACAAATTACTGAATCTCTCAGTTTTCACCTCTGGGAAAGAAAAAAAAAAATTAACAGCTTCGAAACTGAAAAAATTAAACACCACAAATGCTGAAAGAGGCCAAGTGTTTTTCTAAAAAAGACTTCCAGGAAATGTTATCATCAACAAAAATTCACACGAAATGAGCGCACGGCAGAAAAGAAACATTCAGGATTTGTTCCTTTCCCAGCTTTTACTGCGTGACTCATTTTATGCAAGTGACCAGGTACAGGAGAAAGGTCAAGCTTGTGATTTCAGAAGTTATAACCCAGTTTTCTCACTCATTTATTTATTTGAAGTAGGCTATAGACAAATATTCCCAGGCCTAGAGAGCTTGAGCTTTCCTGAAGCAAGAAAAAGCTGAAATATGCAGTTTGGCCATACCAGGAGAGTCGCAAAATATCCAATTTTCTCCATATTTTCACATCATCTTTGCATTCTGAGCTTTTGCTGCCTGGAAGAAGGGAAGGAAGAGGGGTAGAACACGTTTGTTGTGATTCATTCCTCCAGCTTTCACTTCTGAAAAATCCTTTTAAACCCCTTTGCCCACAGCCTGAAAGAATCAAATCAAGCACCGGGGTTTCTTGCGCAGACAGGGCGTGGAGTCCAAATTAACCTGCCCTCCCTAAACTGCAGCTAATTACAGGGAAATGAAATGTTTGCTTTGCTTGCCAATAATTGCAACGCGGAGCTGGCTCGGTGGCAGCAGCACCGCTCCTCCTCCACGGCGTCTGCAGCAGCTTTCCAGTGAACTGCCCCAAAAAAATCAAAGCAAGGAGACAATTTTATTTTCCTAAGCAGACCAGAGAGAGCCAAAGCTGTGGAGTGCCACGGGATTTGCTTTCACCTGACACACACACACACACCCAGGGCTGGGATCACTTGTGCTGCCCCAGCGTGGGGAGCAGTTTTTGCATTTCATTAGGCACCAAGCCTAGTTCCTTATTAATGCCATACTCAGCTTGTGGTTGTTATGAACCAGCAACGAGCCTGGTGTGGAAACAGTCCTTTAAAACAGCAAAAGACAGCAATTAGAAAGGGAGGAGAGAAAAAAAAAACAACAGTTAAAAAAACACAACTTCAACACTGAGCGCATGTAATACAACTGGAAATGTAGCTTTCAAAATAGCGTAACGCTGCCTCCAATTAGGCAGCTTTAAGTTTTGCAAATATATGTACAAGGTTCAGAGGCACAGAGGAGTATTTGGCCCAGAGTTCACATTTCTGGAGAATGAGTACAGTTGCCTGGCACAGGAACACCACACCTCCACGGCCTGGAACTGCTGAAGAACCTGCAATAAGACATTTATCATTCCTCCTATGCGCCTTTCAAAAGATGTTTTAGAGAAATGACAAGGCTGAGGTGTTGCTGTGCTCCTCAGCATTATCAGCTTTGCCTGGTTTAACGTGTCAAAGGCACCAAGGTGAGCAGAGGAAAGGCTGGGAGAACTGGGATTGTTCAGCCTGCAGAAGAAGAGGCTTTGTGGGATGCCCTCAGCGCGGCCTTCCAGGAGCTGCAGGAAAGATGGAGAGGGACTCTTTACAGGGGCAAGGGGGAAAGGCTTCAAACTGACAGAGGGCAGGGTTAGATTGGATATTGGGAAGGAATTGTTCCCTGGCACAGGGTGCCCAGAGAAGCTGTGGCTGCCCCTGGATCCCTGGAAGTGCCCAAGGCCACGTTGGAGCGACCTGGGACAGGGGAAGGTGTCCCTGCCCGCGGGACTGGGTGGTCTTTAAGGTCCCCTCCAACCCAAACCATCCTGGAATTCTGTGATTTCCCCTGCCACAGGTGTCACTACGACCTGACAACATCAGCAGCAGCACAAGAGCTCGGCAGCACCTTCCCCCATGGATTTACACATTCCAAAGGTATTATCAGTTTGTCTGACCTACTGCACAACCCAAAAGTTTCATTAAGTTACTCCTGTGACAAACGAGGTCAGCAGGCACCTTGTCTTAATTTCAATTTCCCTTCAGCCCTCCTTAGGCTGTTTTAAAGGTTCATGTGCATTTACTGCTCTGGAAATGTAAGCCAAGACTTGCCTGCTCATCAGAACCAGCAGTTTAGGAGTTCAAAGCTAAGCAGACACTCAACCCAAAAGCACTTCCAGCCCTGCCTTCCCTTCTCCCACTCAGTGATGAACCTTTGGCCAAATTATACCCAGTCTGCATGGGATGTGCAGACAACATCCACCCCTCTGACCTCTGCAAAGCTTCTAAACATTTCCCAGCTGCCATAAACTAATTTACAGTTAATATGTCTAAAACCACCCAAAGGCAAAGTGCTCCCAGTGGCTTAATTTACACCAAGGGAAAAATTGGATCCACAATTTTACAAAAGAAGGCTGCAGTACAGAGAGAATCAAGAAATCATTACCACAGTGTTGCTTAACCTGTACAGTGTATTTTTAGCTCTTAGTCCTTCCCAGCTAATTCTGCTGAAGTTTTCCTCCTGTAGATACAAACACCAAGGGCAACCAAACTGTTGGAGCCTAAATTCCAAGTATGCAGCTAAATGAGCATTTCACCTTGCTGGCTTCCACACCTCCCAGCAGGGTTCCTGTCCCAGCATTTGCTCAGATTTGAGAAGCATTCACGGAAAGTTTCTCCACCATACGTTGCAGTTTTCCAAAAAAAGAAAATGTGATGTCAGCTGAGCTATAAAGAGATTAGCAGTGCTGTATACTGGAGTTGAAGCTATCTCAGTTGTTTAAATGGCCTAAGAAAAAAGACAGAGGCTTCTGGGATATGCAAACCAATTTATTTCTCCCCTGAAATGCAGCTCTGGCCCATAAAACACAAGAGGAAAGATGCACATAGTACACATTGCATGAGGAGGGAAAAAATGTACACAGGCATTTGTGGCATGCTCTGCTCCTTCCCATTTCATCTCCCCTCCATCTAAACTACAGCATAAATCCAGAAAGAGCAATGGGAAGGACTGGAGCAGAACACAGGATTAGGATTTCTCAGCAGCATCAAACCCTGTTTCTCTGACTGTAAAATGGAAGATAAAAACCCAGGAGTGAAGCTCCTTGTAAAATGGCTCAAGATCCTGAGAACAGCCTGTGAGTCAAACCCAGAGCTATTAATAGGCCTCTGGATGTGTTTGTATTAGTATTTGCCTCTTGGGTCTTGTAAAATAAATAAAAATACAAGCAAAAAAAAAAAAAAACTACATCAAATATTTAGTCAGGAAAGCTTTAAGCTGCTGAAAGGTGACTGCAGCAAATTCCCCAAAATACGTGGAAGGGGTATGGAGGTAACCAAGGCAGCAGAAACTGCAATGCCAGATTGGAGTTGTTTCCCCACTGGGTTCAGTGACACCTTCAGCTCTTGGTGCCTCCCCCTCATCAAGGCAGTGATGAGAACTGCCAGCGCTCACTGGCTGGATTTGTATTTATCTTAAAAAACAACAACAACAACAACAAATCCCCCCAGCATCTCAGAGCCTTTCTACATCACAACCTCATATATTAGTACAAAACACTGCATTTTTCTCTCAGTGCTGATGGCTGTCACCGTATCAACACTGCCTCCAATCTGTCCACACCATCAATTTGTTCAAATTTTAGAACACTTTACAATAAAATAAAATTAAAAAAACAAATAAATCAGTGAAAAATTAGTTCAGGAAAATAAACCCCACCCAAAATACTCAGAGATGGTTGCTTGAGTACCAACAGCTAATTTAACATCAACATGCATAGAATATCAGCTTATCAAAAATCACATTCCCTGTGGCTGGTGAGGAAGGTCTGGTATGGAATTACTGGGAAATGGAAAGAAGGGAGTGCTGCCAGCATCTACATCTAAAGCATCTTTCCAGGCTGTCAAAACCTTTGTTCTTGAGCTCAGACACCAAGACACAGATTTTCACAGCAAACACATTAAACTGGCCATTTTCACAACGAAAATACAAAGGAGTAACTCAGGTTCACAGAGCAGCTATTAAAAGAGGAAAGGGAAAAAAAATATAAAAGGAGACAAACCTCCCCTCCCACCCTTTTTTCCAGTAGATATTAAAGGAAAAATCCTTTCTCTCTGCTCTGCATCCAAGGAAGGCATTCCTGGCACAGGGAATAGGAACAAAGGCTCTGGATTACCTGTTCCACACGCCAGAGTCAGCTGAGCAGGGACATCCCAAAGGCCCATTCCCAGGGGAGTGCTCTGATCCCAAATCCTCCCCAAGCAGCCTGAGCTGCTCTCTTTGGAAGCTTCCCGGTGTTTTCAGGCTTCTCCTCGGGTATCCTTGGGAGGCATCTGCCTGATTGTTCACTGACCACTCAGGGGAGGGAAGAAACTCCACCTCTTCTCTCCCACCTCCTCCCAGGCAGCATCAGCCAGGGCTGCTCATGGGCACGGGGAGAGCAGCATCCATGGCCAGCCCACAGCAACAGCCAAGCAGCAGAGACAGACAGAGCTGGGATTTTAAAATTCAGCGTTTCCAGCTGTCCTGGGGAGGAGGGGGGGGCCAGGAAAATAGAAATGTATTTACATATTTATGTACACGCGCTGGATGGATATGCTTGTTCCGTGTGCATCTATATGCACGCATATAAATCCATATATTTTAAAATGTATGGATTTGTGCGCCTTCCTGCCGTGAAATCCCAACACTGATGCAAGGATCACGAGGCACAGGAACAAAGGTTTGGCAGAGGGCACCGAGATTTTCCCCTCAATCCACTTCCAGCCTTTCCCAGGGTCACGCTGTGCCACGCTGGGCACGCACTGGCTTCTCCGGGCCTTTTGCAACGCGTGGCACCGGGAAAAGCAGAGCCCAGCAGCAGGAAAACACATCCTCTGCTTGTGGCAGGAGTGGGGAGGCAGGGAAAGAGGCAGAACGAAGCACTGCCCCTCCGTGCCACGCTCAGAGGCAAGCTCAGAGGTCAAACCAGGGGGGCCGGGAGGGTTTTGAGTGGTCAAGCCCCAGGGAAGGATTGCAGGGTGAAGGGGCTGTTTTCTTTTTCTGCCCCAATAACCTAATGAAGTTTGGGAGCAGTGCTGGCGGGATAGAAATTTCTTCACGCTACACTGTCTGTTTGTGTTTGATTAATGTAAATCTTCCCAGGGCTCCGAGCACGCCCCGGGCTCCGGCTCTCCATTAACAAGCGGCCAAACTGCCACGTACAGACAGAGCAGGGAAAAACCAAGATCTCTATTTTAGTCCTTGCCATAAACCCCAGAGAACTCCACCAAACTCATTTCTGGTGATTGGACTTGAATTACCCTACTCCTCATTAAATTCTGCTTTTTTTTTTTTCCTCCCCTTCTCAAACCACGAGGCCTGTTAAAAAAATGAAACTGCAGCAAACCACTTTAATATATTAATAAGAGTTATTTTCTTTTAGCATTTCCTTAGTTCTCATGACCAAAATTTTTAGCCTGTCCAACAGATGCTGGTACCAAACATCATCTCCAAGCCACAACTGCAGCAAGGCTGCAATTACCCAAAGACAGGAAGCCAAAGAAATCAACTCCTACCCCTCCATCTCCCTGCTCCATGCAATAATTTCCCAGCCAGAACTTGTATTTTCCATGCTTCTCCCTTTTCCAGTGGCATGCATTATCATTTTCGAAATAGCAGAGGGCTCAGTCTCATTGGTTCCTATTTTGAAACGTTTGCCCAGCTCCTCAATTTTCTAGGAATTTCACAAATCAGAAAATGTCAGCTCTCCAGAAGAAAATGGTAACCAGAGGCAAGGAGAAAGCCAGGCCAGGATCAGCTCAAATCCTCACACCCCTTCCTGTCAATCCTTGGGAAGCACAAGGGGAAAAAATGATCAATATTGGGTTTTTTTAACCAATGTGGAATCCCAGAGGTAAGGAAGGCAGGGAAAGGGGGCTGCAAATCCCAGAGCAGGGCTTCAGATCCAGTTTATTCATGCCTGAGTTAGAATCACATGCACCAAACAGCCTCTGCTGAGGGTGTCAAAACAGAGATATTTTTAAACTTGGGTTACATTCTAAAATCAGGCATTTCCACATTGTTCTCCCTAATGCTCTTCATCATCAAGTGAAACACAGATGGGACAATCTGATAGACCAATAAACTGTAATTTACTAAATTATATTTTGGTTAAAACATTGCTATTTCCCATTTCCTTCACTGTACAGAGCAAATCCCCATTTCCCAGCTGCCTGCCTCAGCCTACTCTTACCACCAATTTAAGGTTGCAGGCTGCTTGACAATTATAAAAATACCTAAAACATTAGAGAGTATCATGCATTCTTTTTATATATTTGTGTATTTTATATATTTATTTATGCCATTTACATATTTACATCTATTATATATGTATTTGTGTCTTTTTTATATATATATAAATTAAATATCCTTGCAGAAAACACCCTCAAATTCATCCATTTTAAATTTTCATGAAAGATATTTAACTTGAAGCCATTGAAGTCAGCGAGGAGGAACCAGGAATACAAAAAGAATATGCTTCAAGGCTTTTAACTCAGAAGGGACATTTTCAATTCCCTGAAACATTACAATTCTGGCATGAGCACTTGGGAAAAGAAATGCATTTGTACCATAAAACAAGCTTAAAAGGGTCAGAAATGGATATCGCAGCTTCTCTTTGTTATAAAGAAGTCAAACAGACTTTGAAGAATCCAAATGAAATTTCAGACAATCAGGAAAAACATCTAGTACTAAAAAAAAGGACTTTAGGGCACAGTCATGTAAGACTTAACTGTTGTCTGCATTTTTTTGCTTATGGAAATAATTAACTTAAGAAAACTACTGAATTAATTTTTATTTCCATTTTACCTGCAGTTTTTGGGAGAAAGCAACACAATACATCCCTTTCAAGTGCAAACCAATGCAGCTGCCAGGAAACAGTGTAAAAACAAGAAAGATTCAGGAATGGAAGCTTCTATCTTGCTTCCTACTCTGATTTCCCAGATTTCCTTCCCCCAGTACGCTCAGTCACAGGACATAATAAAAAAACAATCTGGAGGAGGGGAAAAAAATGACCATAAAAAGCAAGAAAGTCTGATGCAATCAGGTTTGTAGGAGAAATTAGAGATAGCCAAGAAATGGTGAGGACTGGAAATGGAGTATCACAGTTTTAAATCCATGGGGATTTTCTTCTGGACAAGAGCAGGAAAGGAGGATAAGGAGAAAGTATAGAAGAAAAACTTCATTAAAAAAGAAATCTCCCCTAAGAACATGGGAAAGACAGGGTAGGATTAAGTAGCGAACTTTAAAAAAAAGTTTTCTTTGCCTATTTAGAATAAAGAATAATAAAATGCATGAAAACTAAGCTAAAGAAATGCTTCTAAAACATCACAAAAGTTCCAAGCCTGAACATCCCAGGTTTCACTTTGCAGAATTTTGACATCTCTGTGCTCCATCCTTCTTTGCAAAGAACAGCAATATTGGCCCCCAATTGATTAAGGAACTCTTTCCTCCTTACAAAGCTCCTCTCCTTGCTCAAACCCCAGCTCTGTGCTGGTCAGGCTGGGCCATGGTAAATATTTACACAGAATTTCCAGACCTTTACCCCAGCAAGGAGCCAGGCCTGGGAAAAGCAGAACTTCCCAGAGCTCCGTGGGGAGGAAGGCGAGCGCTCCCCGAGGAACGGAGCCCACAGCCCCGTGGAAAGAATCCAGCTCAGCATCCCATCCTGCCCTGCCAGGAAATCCTCAGCCTGCAGCACCCCAAGCTCTCAGGATCCTCTCTGCCATGGGGGAAGACCCTGCAGGCTGTCCCTGGATCCCTGAAAGTGTCCAAAGCCACGCTGGGACAGTGGCAGTGTCCCTGCCCAGGGGACAAAATCACCTTTAAGGTCCCTCCAAACCCAAGCCATCCTGAGATTCCTTGGTTTGATATTTGCAGTTCAGCTGGAGAGGCCAAACCTGGCTCGGAATTTTTGGGAAGTTCCAACAGCCATAGATGAAGACAAGCTGTTATTGCCAAAGAATTCCATACAGACACCACCAGGACATGGCATAGATGGATACATCCATTTTAAGTACTTTATCAGCCCCAAAAATTATCAGTGAGGGAATGGCTGCCCAGTTCCCTCATCAGAACATCCAAACACTCCACAGAGCTTTATATTAGCCCTGACCCTCATCCTCTCCCTTTTCTTTGGGCCCAGAATGTTCATTGCTCCGATTTTATGGCAAGGAACAAAACCCATCCCACACATCCTAAATAAACAGGAACAAGCACAAGACTGCTATGGGTTGGTTTTTTGGTTTTGTTTTTTTGAGGGAATGTGTAAATATAAAAGTACAGACAAGAAGAAATGGGAGAAATCTGACATATTTCAGCAAGGACTCAGAGTCCACTCGATGACCTACACCTTTTAGACACATCTGAGAAACACCTGAGCATTTGCAAGCACGAAAATCACAGCCTGCTCTGTCAGTACATCCCACAAAAAGCCATAAAGGTGTTAAAGGCACAGAACTGCACTTTAATCAAGCGTGGGGAATTTTGTATTTTCTTTTCTCCATCAAAAAAAAGAGCCTGTGTGCTGTCTCAAAATCTTTTATTGCTCTCACACACTCACAAGCAGCAAAGGACTAAGAAATTTTCTCTCTGGCTGTTCTGGATACGTTTTATGGAAAGCAGAAAACAACCTGATGAACAAATGAGTTAATATTTCATTTGAGCACCCCAACTGTGCTGCGTTACATAAGAGGCAGTGGAAGGTAAAGACACAGCAGCTTCCTCTCAGCAATTTCTGCAAGTCAGAGGAGACAACTTAAGGACAGCTTAGAGCAGATAAAGTAATCATTTTCCAAACCCACTGCTTCACAGAGACAAACCCTTCATTACTTCAGCTCCTGCAATTACTGGAACTTAGCTGGAAAAACAGAAAACTGAGGTACAGAAACAGGAAATTGTTTTTGCAGTAAAAAAGGAGATGAACAATTGAAGTGGGAATGCTGTCCAGATCAGCCATTCTACCTCACATCAGTACCAGAATTCCTTTTTTAAAAAATAAGTGACAGAAGTCTGTGGCACCTTGTGATGTACAGAAAATACCACAGATACTTGGCACATTCAACTCATTTGGGAAGGCAATGCACATGCCAGAATTCCTGCAAACTTTCAATTTTCACAGCATTTTGCTATATTAAGAGTTAAGCAGATGTTTTTAGGAAGGAGATGAGAATGCCTTAAGAAAAACCCTCCATTTTCAAGTACAATCACAAGCAGTAGCAGTCACTGGGTGAAACCTGAGGACAGCATCTGCACCATGCCAGGGAAAATTCGAATTAAAGCTGGCATAGAAGAAATGAAATCACATGCAGAAGTACTACCCACAAAGGGAAAAGCAAAGGTGATTTAGACAGGGGAGAAACTGATGAAGTGAGTGGGTGGGAAAATCAACTTTACTGCCAGAGATACAACTCAATTTAGTATTTTAGATGATTCACCACCCAAATCCTGTGCTCTGGAGAGAACCCACTGCAGGCAGCTGAGCAAAAAGCCCAGATCAGCACAAGTTAGGATTAGACTGGCAACCCAGTTCAGAGTCAATCATTACAAGGCTGAACCACAGCTGTCTGCTCTTAATGCACTGCTGCATTAACCCTCAGCAAAGGGCTTTAAAAATCAGCCCTCAAAAAGAAAAAAAAAAAATAAAAAGAGAACACTGAATCATTAAAACTTGCAGCATAAAATTTTAACTCTGTGTATTTGCTGCTGAGAGATATTATTGCAGTGATCTAAGCCAAGAAAGGAATTACAGAAAATGATCATTTTCTACTGTGTCACACAACAAGCAGCTGAATGGTTTCACAGACACCAATTAAAATAAGAAAGTTCTGGTACAAATATGGAAACTGATTAAAAGACAGCTGTAAAGTCTGCTAAATCTGTGATAAAAAAAAAATAAATCCGCAAAAGCAAAACATGAAAGATTCTTTATGAAAGGGAACCCTCTTTCAGCTTCATTGTCTGGGCTGACTTCTGGCATAGGAAAATGGGTTCTATGGAGCTGCACTTAAAAGGTCACGGAGTTTCCTTCCTTGATCTTTTACCATGAACAATTTTAGAAGGCATTAAACATTTCAGAACAGCCTATCTAAACAAATTTTTGCTTATCCTGTCATTGAATTAAGTTCAACCAATTCCAGTAAGTCTGACCAAAAAAAAAAAAAAAAAAAAAAAAAAAAAGAGAAAAGTAATTATTCTATAGCTGACAATCTGAAAAGAGAGCAGCGTGAGCTGGGGAACTCCATTGCCACGACAAAATCTATTTCATTCACAGCAAAGTGAGCACAGTCGTTAAACCTGTGTCGTAATTCAGAGAGAGATAAAAAACACAAGAGTGATTCCATGGATTTAGCACTCAATTCCTTGTTCTGGTTCACTCCAGGGCTGGGAATTGTCAGCAATAAATACTTCCAGTCCTATAAAACTCCATTAACTTCTCACTATTCGTCAAGAACCAGGGAGGGAGGGGCAGAGCTTCATTTATTCTTTCCAAAGAATTTTGCAGGTCCTTTTTTATTTCACCATAAACTTCATCCCACCCCAGCTTTACAGAGCAAAACATAAATGGACTCAAGGACAGGATCAACATCAAAATGTTGACCCCAGAAGCAAGTCAGGACTGGCTTCATCATTATTCCATCCCACACCTGTAGCCTTACAGTCCCAAATTCAAAAAGCAGGGAAGAAAAACCCAAGTAAAAATACAAGGTAGCAATATTTGTACTCTGAAAAGGCAGAAATCCATTTTTTTTAATGCATTAAAACACACTTTTATTTTCCCACTGCTTCAGTGCAACAAAGAACACACAAATGTAGAGTTCCCAATGTTCCCAGGTACTGTTAATGAGCCAAACACCAATTTATCTCCCCCAGAATTCACTTTATTTCTGACCCTGTCCTCCAATGGATAACCTACAGCCTTTTCCAGAGCTTTCCATCTCCCCTTCCCCTAAAGCCCAGCATCAAAGGCACACAAGGGGAGGAAAGGAAGGTTTCAAACCTTGCCAGGAAGTTTTATTGTTCAACTCCAACCCTGCATCTGCCTCTGGTTTGAGATTCCAGAGCAGAAACGCTCACACAGCTCACTGCACCTCCTTGGTGGGGCCTGCCAGCTGATTCACCTGAATTTTTTATTATTTACTCATCATATATTTGTACTGTGCTGGACATGAGGTGCTTCCTGCTCCTCTGGAGGGACAGCAGGGCAGAAATCAGGCAAATTTTAACCAGGTAACATTTGACCATCAAATAGATAGCACAAAGTGTTATTATTTCTGTTTAAGCAGAGCATGCATAGAGTTTACCTACAGAAAGCTGAATATTCTGGCTATTATCAGCTAGATCAGAGTCATCCATGCCTGAAAAACCACAACTCTCTCCCCTGCTGTCCTGGCAAACTCTAAATGCCAAAACTTCCTTTCCAATTTCCTCTGTTCATCACCCATCAGCTGGCCACAGGCATCTCACAGGAGTAACAAAATGTTGTGTCCTCCCCAGAAGCAACAGCTGAGCTTAAGGAATTGAGATGGACCAAACTTCCACACAGGGAAGAAACCTGGAAATGTAAAAATCAGGCACTGGGCACCAGCAGAATGCCAGTGCTGAGTGCATTAAAGCAAAGGGAAATGCAATTTTCTCTCAGCTCAGTAAGACAACTCCTCCCAAGGTATTTTCTGCAGCAGGGAAACCACCAGGATGCCAGAGAAGAGCTTTAATCTAAAGCAAACATCTCCACGTGATGGAAAAGAGCGAGAGGGGAGAGCCCAGGCTGCTCCTGATCACACAAAACAAAACTCATTTGCTACTGGGCATTTCATTCCTTCCTGCACATTTTCATGGAATTGGCAGCCTCGGGAATCAGATCCAGGAATGCTGCCACCAACCTCAGCACAACTGAGAGTATTCCCTAAAATCCCACAGGGAACGAGCTCTGTGGATATTTGAGAGGGCTCTTTGCTGCCATACAGCTCATCATTATATTTTACATTTATTCTATTAATCTAGTCATTTATTTACTGCCATGGCAAAGCAGTCCAAATACAACTCAGAGGAGAAGATGAAAAGATTTCACATTTAGATTTACAGTTTAAATAAAAAAGTTACAGTCCTTGTTTGAAGTGTCCAGAGTCCCTTTGTGCTCATCCCCACAACAATTACAAACTACCTTTTTTAATTAAACAAAAAGAAAAAAAAGAACAACAACCCCACCTCATTATTTGCATGTTCTTTGTTATTTTTCTCCCTCTTTGAAATGCTCTTTGGGAGCAAGCTTTTTGATCTAAAAGGCATTTAATTAAACAAAAAAAAAGTAAAAGAAAGGAAAGCTTAAATCCCTATATACAGTCTATAGCAATATTTATTTGGGGGGAATATATTCCCCAAAATTATATTTATATTCCCAGGGATTGTGCCTGGCTTACCAGGGCCAGAACACTGCCAGATTCCCCAACAACAAAAACAGAAAAACTAACTTATTTCAAGTGCAAACTTCAAGTTTCTTGAGACCTTTGCTGATCAAATCCCATCAGTAGTCCAAGAATCAATTCTGGAAATGGGAAGGAGCCATTTTCTCTGGATATGGAGAGCGACAGATGGAGCAAAATTTTCAGCATATTCTGAGTTGCTGTGATGTTCCTGTCATTGCAGCCAGTGAGGAGGCTCAGCTGAGCTACCTCCCAGGAGATATTAATTTAAAAAAATTAAAAAAAAAAATTTAAAAAAAAAGAAAGGAGTGGGAAGGGACAGGTTCTTTTCATCTGGCTGAATTCCAGGGATAAGATTTAGAGTTTTGCAAGCGGCCCAAACCTCAGCTGTTTCCTCTCCCCCTCCCAGCTAAGTTTAATTCTCTGTTTCTGGGAGAGGGAAGAGCCTCCTCCAGAATGCCTGAGCAGCACCCAGGGACTGTGCCCTCCTCCCTGCTGACCTCCTGCCAGCAGAGAAAGGTTTTCCTGCCCCAAACCTGCACTGTGCCTGGATCACCAGGTGCCCAGGGGACAGAAGGGAGGCCAAGGCATGGGGTGAGCAGGTGCAGACACCAAAAACCACTGCTGGAGTGTCACTGGTGAGTGTGAAAGCTGATAATGAGCCTGCTAAAAGGGAAAGGGAGAGGAGGTCAGGGTTTGCTGTGCCATACATACAGCTGAAGTTGCACTGGGTAACATCCAAAATAAACACCACGGCAGCATTTACAGCCAGCACCAACATTCCTACGTCTTTCCAGACTGCAAGAAACATGTGCTTGCCTTTCTTTATCCCCCTTTTTCTCTCACTATTTCGCTCTCACAGCAATTTCCACAAGGTGAGTGACCCGAGTGCAAAACTCGGGGCTTTCAGCTGTACTCAAAGGAGCTGCTGTGCTTGGCAAACAATATTTACCAATCCCAGGTAGCATCAAACTCTTACACCCAGCACTGAAGTATCTAAACCTGTGCTCCAGAGATATCTAGATGGATAATCCAGATATGTCTAGGGAATAATGATCTAGAGAGCTCTGCTCTTACAGATGATTATTTCCAAATTATCGCAAGGCATTTGCTGATGGTTCAGGGTAGAGCAACACCTGCACAGGTGCTGGTTTGGGCGCCCTACAGCCTTGGACACATCCTCCCAGCAAAGCCAAGCCCACAAGAGGTGCAGAGGGCTCTCTGTGCAGGATCCCCAGAGCACCTTCCCCGGGCAGAGGCAGCGAGGCTGTTGGCTTTGCTCAGATCAGATCTGTGCCCACAGGAACCACTTCCGCTCCCCAAACCGCAGGGCCTGCGCAGGGCAAACCACAGCCTATCATTTGGTGCCTCCCGACAGGCTGCAGGAACAAATTGGCAGCTGGAGAGCTGCACTTCAGCACCAGGAGATCTCTTTTATCCTTGGCACACGAGGATTCCCCCCATCCTCACGTTTAGGAAGTCCACACGATGTGAATTCGCTCTCCTCTACTGCAGTTCCCCCTGGATATTTGCCAGAGCTGATGCTGCTGCCTCAGTCAGGATAGAGTCTGCAGCAGCAGGGAAAATCCCTCTTTTAAATCCCCACAACAGCAGCTCACTTTTGGCTGAGGTCACTGCCTCATTTAGGACATCACATAATTACAATTTTTCAAAAGCAGAGGGGAAAAAAAAAAAAATCCTATTGACACGGAGCAGAAAACAACGCTGTGTTCTGGCTTGTAAAGCACCAGCTTCGAAAGGCACTCAGCAGAAAACCAGGAATTCTCAGGACACAGCTCAAACACTGCCCCATGGGACCTGCTGTCACTCAGAGCAGCCTCCTGGAGAGGCAGACAGGCACTCCCAGACACTGAAGGTGTTCCCTCAGTCCTGCCCAGCACACTCAGCTGCAGCCCAGGCTCGTCAGGGCTCTCAGCAGCAGCTCCTGGCCCTGCAGGCTGCCATGTGCCTCCCGAGCACGGGGCAGGCAGGAAACCTCTCTCCTATCTGGCAGCTGCCACCAGCTCTCCCATTTCTCTCCCTCTCACTCACTTCCTATTGATTTCTCCTGTCTTGCACTGCAGCTTTTTCCTATTTCCTTTCTCTGCTCGCTCGTTATGGCTTCCCTCCTTTCATTCTCTCCTCTTCCACGTTTTCCATCACTTTTCTGGCAGCTTTGATCTCTTTGATGCCTCTTTTGCATCTGGGCACAGCAGAAAGGCAGCGGTGCCTCTGTGGCACTGAGAGGAGACGCCTTGTCTGAAGTGCTGCCAAGAAGCTGCACCAACAGCCACTATCATAACAGGCTAAAAAAGACTTTCAAGCTGCCATCAGATGCTTCAGGTGAGCCTGCAGGTTGAAGCTTGTATGTTTATGGGAGTGGTGGACTCCCAGTCCTTTGCCTGTCTCACATCAGTCTGGGGCTTTATTAAACACATGGGGCTTTTCCTCCCAAATGTTTGCTCAGGTCAATCCAGGTCCCATCTAAGTTTTCCAGCCCCTCTCCAGCACTGCACCTCACTCAGGACTCCAGAAAAGAGTGTTTAACTCTTCCTAGGTTCCTGATTGCACTTCCAGGACTGCATGTGATACCACAAGCCAGGATTAACAGCCTGCAAATAAATTCAGGACCAGCTTCTCACACAAACAAGAGTAAATTGTGCTGCTACTCACAGATTCAATAAGGAACAGCACCTGAATAAAATTCAGATTCCCCCCAACATCCCTGAAAATTTCCAGAACATGTTTCAAGAGCTCAGGAGTAAAACCAGTTTGAGTTTTGCCTTTGCAGCCACAGTTCTTGTGCCAGCTGAGAGCAACCCAGAGCAGCCAGAACATGGAGATTCTCTTAGGTTTTTTAGCACCAACATTTCAACTTTGTACCACCAAGAGAGGCCCTGCTGCTTAATTCACACAGTTCAACTTTTACCCAAACCTGCCCCATGCCCATAAAAGGTTTATTTTTTGGAAGAACTGAGCCCTGAGTGCCACATCCAGGCCAGCACACACTTGTGACCATGCCCCTCCTGCCAGGACATCTGACAGCATCCCAGGGACTGACAGGACAATAATCCACATCACACCAGAATTATTCCAATTACAGAAACCTGTGCTGTGATCTTTTCCACCTCAGGAAAGCCTCCTCTCATCTGCTGTGCCACAGCAATTCCATGAAACGCTTTTGCCACTGAACATCCCTGCCCAGACCTTTCAGCATTGTCAAAACAGAGCTTAAAATAGCCCCACAGGATCACATCTAAGTGTTTGCCAACAAATGTAAACAGCAATGTTTCTTATTTACCATCAGGCTCTGCAAGAAAGGGTTCCTGCCCATGGGCCTCAGAAGTCAAACAGACACAACACTGAAAATCCTCAAGGAAAGGATGCAGGGTGATAACAAAACATCCAGACCATTTGTGAATGTCACAGGCTGAACACTGTTTGTTTGGCTTTTACTATTTATACTTATGCTTACATTTGAAACATAAGGACACTGTTTTTTCCTGTCATTTTAATGTATTTATTTTTACGTGTTTTCTTTTCAAAGAAAAATGAGTAAACGTTGCTTCTTCCTGTCTTTTTCTAAGTCTGCTGTTACTGTTTTGTATGTATCCTGCCTTGTACTTTATCCCTTTTGCATTCTTAATCAAACACTGCACGTTTTACATCCCTTTTCATATTACTAATTCCCTTGCTGCTGCTTCTCCTGTCCTTATTTTAAGCCCTCTCTTCTGATGTTGAGATATTGCCAACATCCAGGCTCCTGACCCTTACTTTCATCAAGCTGAGACATGAACTAAGACTTTTATTCTTTAAACCTAATAATTATCCAGAGCAGGGCCACAGAACACAGCATCACCTACCTGAAATTATGCATTTAAGTCTGTTTTCTCTTAGTGCTATTGACATCTATTACACAGGAAGATCTGCTTATCTCAAAGCAGATAAAATATCAGGGGGAGTGCTTAGGAATATCTGGAATGCTACAAGAAGCATTTTTTTCAGCAACTCATCCACTAGAAACTCGAGGATAATACAAATGGGACTCATTAATAAATTTCCAACTGCGAATTTTCAGAGGGAAGGAAGAAGTATTCAAGGAGAAACCTGGAGGATAAAGGCTCAAGGCAAGAGGCTGAGCTTATCTTTCAAGCAGCACAGCCAACAACACCTCCCTGGTGACCCAAAGGACCACCCCGAGGTGGAGTGCAGAATTCAGTCTCCAGACCAAAGCAAACACTGCTCCTCTCTGAGACACTCTGCAGAACTGCAAACTGCAGCACAGGGCTGCCCAGGTGGGGGTGAGAATTAAAAACATGAGAGGTAAAGGATGCCACTCAAAACACTACAGGAAAAATGGGGAAACAAGAGTTAACGTCCAAAATGCTGTTGTTTTTTTGAAGCAGTCACTGAAGTCACTCAAATTCTTTAGACACAAATTCACTGGGAGACTCCACTGCAGGAAATAACCAAATAATCCTGGTGTCTAGCCATGAAATATGGAAAATAACCGGTACAGGTGTCTGGACCACCTTCCCCAGGCAAATTCATCAGTGCTCTGTACAGCCTTAGGATGAACTGCCAAAATCTCCAATGCCTAAATCACTAGTTCTACAATAAAACACCACTCCTACACAAATCATTACTTCTACAAAACCAGCACTTTCACAACAAGGGCCAGACCAGTTGTGAGAGGGAACAGAAGACTCTTTGATTTCCAGCAGGACGACTGTGGTCACTGCTGTCCACCCTCCAGGAGCAAGGAACTCTCCTCCCACGCAGGTCATGGAAGTCAAAGGACACCAATGAACACCCACAAATCCCACCAAACAAGCAGGCAAACTCCTGCCCCAAGGAGTTTCCTCCTTCTCAAGCATCTCCAGCTAGGACAGCACTGAGTAATTTTTTTTTGCTGCTAAGTTCTTGTAGATACGAACCAGAATTTTGAAAATCTAAAACTGAAGGAGCCAACATCCCAGTTCCTCCATTTGAAATGTTAAAATGCCATTAACAGAAGTTCTGTGCACAGGGAGAATTATACAATTGGGCTCACAGATGAAATATCATTCCTGCCTCCACCCAAATAATCACAACGCCCACAGCTCTACTCAAAACTAGAAAATCAAGCTCACCTCAGCTCCTGTCTCCAGTAAAAGCCCTAATAAACTATGCAATATGAAGTGGCAGCATTTGTGTCCCAGCCAGCAGTAAACACCCCAGACAGTCCTCTCCTCTGCCAGCTTCAAGAACAGCGAAATAAAACATGAATTTATGCACAGACTCTGTCAACTGCTAATTTCCAAACACAGCGAAGGCACAGGGATGAAAAGCCCCACTCAAAGACTACTATTCTTTTTAATCCTTAGATGTCATGCTGCAGCCCATTTCCCATAAATATTGGATTTTACAAACTCTACTAATGAAAAAAATGCATGATAATGGCATCTAACCAGGCAGTAAAACTGAGGTGCGACTTTCTGTGCAGTTCTTACCCTGCTGGAAGAAATAAAACCCTTTTTCCCCACCACACAGTCGAAAGAATTCCCAATTACTACAGGGACTTCCAAAGAGCCAAAGACAGGGAAAGTGCATCTGAAGCAGATAAGAAACAATTAGAGTCTATTTTAATACCAAGTCAGGAGCAAATCACCAATTAAAACTTCTCAAGGGTAATTATGTGTAAATTCTACCTCTGCTGTTTTCCAATCATAGCAACAGAAACTACAGCACGGTTATAAATAAAACTCATTTGCAAGCAACTGCAGAGAGGAGTCACCAGTTCCTCAGCGAGGTCCTGCGAAAGCAAGAGCCTCCTTTCTTTTATTGGCCTTTAATAAACAGAAAGAAACATAAAGCAAGTCCTGCAGCCGTGCAGTTGCTCAAGCCTGAAGTGTGTTTGGAACGGTGACAGGAAGAAAAATACAGTTAACTCCGAGAGTGAAAAAAAATTAATGGCACACCAATGTTTCTTTAGTGTCATAACAGGATACAGCCGAGCTCGGGCCGGACTTTGGTGGCCAAGCAGAGGCTGGAAATGGCCGAAATTCAGAATTTCAGCCCGGCCCCAGCGTGGCCTTGGGAAGAATAAAGCCCTTATCTCACCCGGCCATGTGTGGCCGGCCATGCAGAGCACACAGCAACGCCCAGAGCTGGCCAGTGGCCGGCCAGGAGAGCTCCAGAGGCAGGGAATGTGGGCACACTCCAGCAGGAACAGGAAAACTCCTCCAGTGAACCCTGCCCGGCCGCCTGGTGCCCCTCAGCTGGTCACAGATGGGCACCAAAGTCTGCTATCCCCCCGCCAAAAACAGCATCCAGCAAAAAAAATCCAACCCAGCACCAGCGAGCAGCCAGAAATAGATTTTTTTTTTTTTTTCAGGTTAAAAGATATGGGAAATCTCAGCTAAATCCAGAGCTGGATGAAGCTCAGTCACCTGACTGATTTTAGATACTTTTAGGATAAGAAAGGTCCCCTCGATGTGCAGATTTCCTTCCACTAATGATCAAGTCGAGCCAGATGAGCAGCTCAGGGATGTCTACCTCAAAGACTTACTAAGCTCAGCAAGATAAATGCCACCTTAGGAGGCCTCTGAACAAATACAGCATAGCTAAGAGAGGATTAAATTAAGAGGGTGTAAATGTTTACAAACATAAAGGAGCAGAGCAATAAGGCTGGAGATGGAAGAGTTTGATACGGTCCAATGGGCACCAGGACGATGAAAAAAAAAAAAGCAGCTGACAAAGTAAAAGAACATCCTGAGGGAAAGAAGGGGAAGTTAAATCAGTGTTTAACTCTCTCAAATCATCAGCAGCCGTGCAAGGCACCACGGCTATCCTGGAGAATGTTTTGCTGATGTGATTTTAAGCCTCCAGTGCAATGTCAGGAGATAATTTTTTGTCTGCCTGCACCCTTTAGGTGCTCCCCAAATGCAGAGTGTGTCAGGAGCTCCTCCATGAACCCTCAACAGCCATTACACTCTCAGGAGTTTCAACATCTGCTCTGCCTTTTTTTTTTAATGCCTGGTATTCCCCTACTCCCCCAGGCACTCACTGCCCTCCAGACTGAAGGCACTTGAAGAAAAAGACACCAGAAAACGATGCTGCTTTGGGAGTTCTGATAACAGAATCTGAGCATAACCACTACCAAATTAACTGGGGTAAGGTTTAGTCCACAGACAGAATGAGCCCAGACAAACTCAGATATGAACTGGCCTGACTGTGTTTCAGCAGTGCCAGACACTAAAATCCAGTCAACTTTCCTGGGAAAGAGAACAAAAATAAAGGAAGGGGGGGAAAAAAAGAAGGGGTTTAATGAAAACGCAATTTATCATCTTGGATCCAGAGCAGCACTACAAATGACCATTCATACACTCCTAATTTATATATTTAATGGTAATCATAACATCGTCAACAAAAACAAGAGATATAAAATATGTCAAGGATGAGACAAGTGCAACCTGGACAAGAGAAATGTGACAGCTGTCAAATAAATCATTACCACCTTAAACTGAAGGGATAGCAAAGGAAATATCTGCTGTCTGTAATGTGGATTTAGGCAGCTCTCTATATGCAAAATGCAAATATGTAAAGCTAATATGGAGAAAAATCCAGGCCCAAGCTACCCTATTATATTCCTAATACCATCTGGCACAGATGCAAGCTGGGTTTCCCTGGTTTAAGGCAATTCCCATCTCAATCCCACCAAGGAAGGTGATTGACAAACACAAAGAGAATTGAACATGTCAGATGATTTATACCACGTACATCTAATGACAGTGGGAGCATCAACATTATTTATATTGCACCTGCTTTACATTCCAAGCTGAAGAGGCAGATTGAAGGAGGCAACACAGAGACTCCCTGGGCCTCAAGGGGAAAGGGAATGTCCTGCAGGGACAAGAGAGATCAAAACCCATCCCCTCCAAGCCCTGCACAGTGCTGGGGATGAAAAGGAATAGCAGAGATCCACCTGATGGGAACAAACACCACCACCATGTCTGGGGTTCTGCTGAAAGGTTCAGCCAGGGAATAAATCACAGAATCATCATCAGAGAATCCCAGAAGGGTTTGGGCTGGGAGGGACCTTAAAGATCAGCTCATTCCCGTGGGCAGGGACACCTTCCACTACCCCAGGGTGCTCCAGCCTGGCTTTGGACACTTCCAGGGATCCAGGGGCAGCCACAGCTGCTCTGGGCACCCTGTCACCACCCTCACAGGGAACGATTTTGCCCTAATAACAAATCTAACCCTGCTCTGAGTTTGAAACCATTCCCCCTTGTCCTGTCACTTTTAAAACAGTCTCTCTCCATCCTCCTCGTAGGCTCCTTCAGGTCCTGGCAGGCCAGGGTTAGATCACCCCAAAGCTTCTCTGGCAGGCCAGGGTTAGATCACCCCAAAGCCTCTCTGCTCCTGGCTGAACCGTGACCATGACTTTGTACGCCAAAGCTGGGGCTGCTTCAGAGGTGAAAAACGGTGACAAGAAGAGATCCAGTTTCCCCACATTCCCCCAGCCATCCCAGAAATCTGAGGGTTGTGGAGACAGCTCCTCACCTGACATTAAAAGCCTTTTGATCCAAATGGAACACCATTTGGAACACCAAACAGAAACATCCTCCTGACATGACTGAGAGCAAAAGGAAATGAGATTTTTTTTTTTTGTCTCCGCTGCATTTTCAATTTGGCTGCTCCAATTCAATAATGGAAAGTATTTTGTTTTACTAACAAGTAAATTAAATTCCCTGTTCTCGTGCTTTTCCTTTCCATGCATCACTCAGCTGCTTCTTGGTATGAAAATCCTGTCGTTCTTTTTGATATCATGCAACTGCCACAAGACATATGGCCTGAAGTACGTAACAAAATCCTCACAAATCCACTGAAATGCCTTTTTACTGTCATTGCCTTGCCTGGTACAGAGAAAAACATCCTGTAACTCAAGAATCATTCATGCACTGCAAAACAGCAAACTCTGCTAGTACAAACTACAAAATTAATTGCCAAGATTGAATACTCTGTGAACAGTTGTAAACACAGATTGTACACAAGTCTGAGCTGCACTGTGCTGTCTGTGAGGACCTGTGGAGTCACAAAAAGGCCTGGGTTTAAGTGAGATCCACTCAGTGTCTTTCCTAACCACACCTGGAGCCTAAAACTGGTGAGCTCAGGCATCCCAAAGCATCATTGCTCTGTCCCAGTCCCAGCCCCAGCCTCGCTGCTCTGCCAGAACTGCTTGGTCATGAAAGGCCAAAGCCAGGCCCTTGCCACCCACATTCACACCTTAACCACCAAACAGACACCATAAAGATACAATAAGATACACAAAATGATTTGTACAGCATACAGCGTCAAAAAAGGTATCTTTTATTCTCATTAAAAAAAAAATCTGAAGACACTCATCCCACTCTTGCCTCAAAAGCATGTTAAGATGTTTCCTACTTGACTTTTTTTGTTGTTAAGGTTTTTTCCCCTTCCTCTGAAACATCCCAGTACAAACAAGAGAACTCCAAACGTAATGAAAGGCACCTGCAGAGAAGCCCAGAGGCCCAGCAGGTATCTAAAGGCAGGTTGCTGCTAAGGTAGACACCAGCAGACATTCCTGCTTGTCAACTATCCCTCCTGCCCTCACCTGGAGTGACCTCTCTGCAGTACTTGACCCAAGGAGACCCAAGTGCATCCTCAACACGCTCTCTGAGCCCAGGCTTGAGCTGGATCCTAAATTCTGGTGCCTTCTCCTGCTCAAACTCCTTGCAGGAGCACCTGCTTTCGGTGTTGCCCGCAGCAGCAGCCCATCCTGGGAGCTGAATTACCACCCCTGGTTCCTACAAAGTCAGCCTGGCAGGCCTGAAAGCTGTTGGACTTGAAATACTCCGGTTTCAAAGTTAACCCAGTCGCTTTGACAGCCAAGACACCCTTGGTTCCCAGAACCTCTGATTTAATCCTGCTTTTCTCATCCCGTCTGTCACTGAAGGCAGGACACAAAGTACATGAGCTCTAGGAATATTCACACTTAAAAAAAAAAAAAAAGAAAAAAAAACCCCAAGGAATTTCATTTTATACTGACCTGTCCGTGATTGTGGACTGTGTGCCACTCATTGGAGCCTTTGGCAAGAAGTCGTATTATCCAATTTACATTTTACTCTTATTGCAGGAACATGAACGAGGCTTTGCCCCTCACATGCACCGAGGTTCAGGATCCAGCCTTGTTCCAGAAGAGGCATGCACAGAGGACAAACTCAGTTCAAGGGCAGAAGAAGGGAACAAAAAAAAAAAAAAAAAACAACAAAACCAAACCCCATCCAAAACAACTCCAAAACTCTTCTTGCAGTCACTCAGAATATCCAAACCACGGAAGTGGGGCGTGGGGGATAAAGCAAAAACTCCAACAAGAAAAAAAAACCTCCAACAACAACAACAACAAAAAAAAGAAACAACAAAACAACCTCGGTGGGCTCGAGGGGCGAAAAAAGAACCTTTCCAAGGAGCGGCGGGTGCTCCCCGGCGCGGGCAGAGCGCGGGGGGCCCGTGCCCGTCCCGCCGGGGCTCAGCGGCTGCGGCGCTCCGGGGGCGGG
>VZUI01062235.1:0-12766 GCA_013401135.1 Cettia cetti
GAACATGTGAAATGTGTGTTCACAGAAAAACAACATAAATATCACAGCACAGGAACATGTGAAATGTGTGCTCACAGAAAAACAACATAAATATCACAGCACAGGAACATGTGAAAAGTGTGCTCACAGTAAAACAACATAAATATCACAGCACAGGAACATGTGAAATGTGTGCTCACAGTAAAACAACATAAATATCACAGCACAGGAATATGTATTTATTTGTTTGATTTCCTGCTTTTGCAGTGGTTGGCGATGCAGTAAAGCAAAATCGTCAACAAACAGATCACTCTAAAGTCAGAGTCCTTTAGACCTGTAACTAAAATGACACTCTGTTAATTTCCAGTGGCAGGGCATGTTGGCAGATTGGTGTTTGGGGAGCTGAATGGACAGCCCTGCGTGTGCATGCAGGGACGTTTCCACTCTTATGAAGGCTACTCTTTCAGCACGGTGAGTTCTCCTTAAGGAAAATATTCACGTAGGGGAGATGTGTTTTAAAAGCTGCAGAAGTGGCTGCTTGCCTTGCTGTCTAGCTGCAGGATGTTAGCTCTTGCAATTAACTTACATTGCTCTTGAAATGAGTCTTTCTTAGATCTTTCAGATCTTTCCCCCCCCCACCACCAAAAAATTGAGAGTTCAAACCAAGAGTTGGATGGCTTTTGCTGGGTGAAGGTGATGCTGCACAGCTACACAAATTGGCTGACCCTGCTACTCTTGCAGGGAGAAACAGTTTATCATAGAAGGCAGATTAATTTACATGCTTTAACTTAGTCAGTTTAATCATGATTTAAATTAGCAACCAGAAAACTTTGATAAGAATAATCTATTTTAATCTTCTATTGCATTTGTATAGTTTACAGGGTATTTTTTTTCCCTAGAAAAAGTTCCCAGGCTACTGCAAGCTGCTATAACCTCCCAGCTAACATACTGGAATGTGTGAAGATTTATGTTCCCTACCATGCACTTATGTACTTTCCTGCTAGAAAACAACAATAATATTTATTTATTGGCTCTTTTTTTAATTTGGATAGCTCTAAGATTTTTCGTTTTGCATTGAGGTTGTTTGCATTTGGATATAAACTGTAATTTTTGGCACCACTCAACTTCTTATAGAAAAACAACTATTTTAAAATTACTTAGTACAAAACTAGCTTTATCAAGACATGTTTGTCTATTAAAATTAACAAATTTCTTGAAGAAATGGTGTACATTATTAGGAAATTTTTTGCTGACAGTAGCATTTGATTGATAGCAGGTATCACCCAAATTCCTTTGTGACTCCTCAAAATCAAACTTCTAAATTTTTTTTCTCCAGCTCCCAATTGTTCCTTAACTTTGGATTACTCTCCAAGTCCCTGTGCATAAATAGTTACTTCAATCAGCACAGTGGTTTGAGCTCTGCAAGACCTTGGCAGTGAGCAAAATCTATCTGCATGTTCTTTCTGTACCACCTTTATTTGACCTTAATGCAACTGTAGGAAATGTGGTCTTGGATTTTAATGAAAGATTTTGTTTCATTGCAAGATTATGTTTAATTTGTTTAAAAAGTGTTAACCTTCTGTTTAAATTAGAGGAATGTTTAAAATTGAAGAAGGTTGTTTTGTCTCCATGTGTGGACTCTTTGCATCCACAAATTGTGGTATTACAAATGTAGTAGCAGTAGCTGTTTGCTGACTGTGATACTCATTGTACAAATGCTTTTGGTTCTTGCAGGTCACCTTTCCCATCAGGGTGTTCTTTCTCCTGGGAGTGGAGATCTTGATTGTCACAAATGCTGCTGGAGGATTGAATCCCCACTTCCAAGTGGGGGACATCATGTTCATAAGGGATCACATCAGCTTGTTTGGCTTGGGAGGGCAGAATCCCCTGCGTGGACCAAATGATGAGAGGTAAGTTAGAAGGCATCAGCTCCATGCTACCAATTTATCCTTTCTTCCTTCAGCCATGGGCTGGGACTGCCAGTTGTGCCTACTGACAAATATTTAGTGAGAGGTAGAGCTTGGCTCCAGTGAACCACAAGAGAGGAGTTGCAGCAATAGCTGTGTGTGCTGTGCCACCTGCCCTGCCTTCCCTTGGCTGTTGCTTACTTTTACTAGCCTACAAGGAGTTTACACACAAACCCCCAGAAGGTTTTGTTTTGTACAAGTAGGCTTCTGATCCTTCTCCTGACATGACCAGCTGTACCATCTGCTAAAGACACCCACTGCTCCTCTTCTTATCAGCCCCTCTCTCTGTTGGTTCCTCTTAACTGAGCAATCAGTGAACTGTGCTGTCTCCAGCCTGGGTTTATCAACAGCCATTTCTGGTGTGATGGAATGGGTACAGCAGAGGCCAGGCAGTAAGTGGAGGGCAGAACAAAGATGAAACCTCTAAATTTCCTGATCACCACTGCTGTATCCAGGTCTTTAAACTGGGGTGCCTTTGTATTCACTGAAGGCATCACTGATGAGAGGTGGTTGTCTTGGCAGCTTCTTCAGAGATCTTGAGACCTACAAGAGCAACCTGCTGCTGGCTGAACTGGGAAGTCAGGTTTCCTGTACTGGCTGTGTAGCAGAATCTTTACCTTATGGAGAGTGCAGAGAGGAGCTTCTACCATATCCTCATCCCTGAACTGCAGTTGCCACCAGATTTGGATTTGCTTTGAGCAGGATGCTGGGCTATATGACCTCGAGGTCCCTTCCAAAATGAATTTATGATCCCAAAATCCTTCCAAGACACCATCAGACTGGTAAGGTGGAAGGCCCATCTTGAAAACTGGATGGGTTTCCAGGGCAGGCATCTGGAATGTCCTCAGTTCTTTCCAGAGAGAAAGTTCTGCTGAGAGTAAGGTGGCCTGCCTGGTTTTCAGTTAGTCCCTTCCTGATGTAAGAGCAGACCTGGCTCTTGCTTCTGAAAGAATCTGAAAGGTGCTGGCAGCTTCCTCAGGAGAAACAATCACTGTGCTGTGATTCCATGGCAAGAGGACAGTACCCATCTGAAGTGGAACATCTTTAGATTTTTGTAGGTATTGCTGTGGGTTGGAGGAAAGTGATCAAAAGCAGGGAAGCCACATGGAGTGTTTAAAGCTCTCTGGACTTGCATACTTGCTCTGGAGCAGGAGGAGAAACTCCAATCAAACAACTGCATCTGGACAACGTTCAAAGGCAGCATAGCTGCCTCATTGCCTCCCAAAAGCAGCTTCTTGGTGAAGACTGCAGTGCTCTGGGACATGACTTTTGTACTGCTGACCAAGGCATCAAAATGGGCAAAAGGTCTTTATGAATCAGGTTTCAAAGTATTGCAGAGATTTAGCTGAGCAAACTCCTAAAATCCTGTCCAGCTGAGCTACCAGGAAGGATTTATCTAAGCACAACAGAGCAAAACTAGAGGCAATGAAGTGATGTGGAAATAATATTTTTTTAATAAATTAGAGATTGGGCTTCTGCATTGCTGGCCATCCTTCAGAAAAGGGAAGCAATTTTCATGGTGATGAATACTTCTTGCCTTAGACCAGAAGGGAAAGTTTGTTTTTATTTATATAATATTTAGTGTTTATAAAAACAAAATAAGCCACCTACTGCCCTAAGCATTCAGCTGGAAGAACATGTAAACAAGCAGAAGCTTTAATAGCATAAATGAGGGTCCTGGTCCACTCCTACTGAACTGTGCTGGTGAACACAGCTGGGAGTTTATTTTCCAGGTTTCTTCAGTGGCAGGATAACAATTTTTGCCATCTACTTCTGCTTTCCTTGAGTCAAGAGCAGAATTCACCCCATTGAGAGCAGGACTGGGCTGCTATTTTGAGACCTAAAGCAAGAGATCCAGTCTTGAAGCAGAAGATGAAAGCTACCTAAAATATGGTCCTGGAGCACCAAGATGTTAAGTAGCTTCCTGCTGTGATGGGCCTTAAATGTAGGGACTGATGCTCCACCAGGCCTGGCTCAAACCCCTACTCAGGGACAGCCTGAGGGACTCTGTGCTTCAGGGAGCCCAAAGAGCAGCAACTGTCTGGTGAGGAATGTTTAAAAGTCATCGTGAGCCATTACTGGGAAGAGAGACAACTGGCCATCATTGCTCGCTAGAGACAGAAGCCCTTGATATACCATTCCAGAAGGGTTCCTGCAGCAGGGAAGTAGTGCCAGACCTTCCAACAGCCATAACCTCTGTGTGCTGACAGTCTTAGGTGAATAGATCTGGCAGGAATTTCATGCCCAAGTAGGTGCTCCACTCCTGGAAACATTCAAGGTCAGTTAGGACAGGACTCTGAGCAACTTGATCTAGCTGAAGGTGTCCCTGCTCACTGCATGGGTTTTGATGAGATGGCCTTTGAAGGTCCCTTCCAACCCAAATTATTCCATGATTGATGGCAGAATTACCTGATGATAAGAGTGGAATGAGAGAGATTGCATCCATGGCAGGTCTGCCCTTAACGTTTCCCTTTTCTCCAAAGAATGACCATCCCTGGACTCTGACAGAGGGAGCAGTAGCACTACCACATGGCTGTATCCTTTATTGCCTTTCAGGTTTGGAGTGAGGTTTCCCTGCATGTCTGATGCTTATGAACAAGACCTGCTTGGCCTGGCAATGGAGAGTGCACAGGAGCTGGGGTTCCTGAGCTTCACCAGGGAGGGAGTGTACTGCCTGCTGGCTGGGCCCTGCTACGAGACCATCGCCGAGTGCCGCCTGCTGCAGGCGCTGGGAGCTGATGCTGTGGGTGAGCTGCCAGCCCGGGCTGCCAGGGTGCTTTGGGCACATGCACTGAACAGTTAATTCTGCTCAAGGCTGACTTGCTTCAGTCTTTGACTCTCTAAGTCTCCTGGGGCTGGAGAAATGAGCTCTGTGTATTTCTGCTTCATTCTGCAGTGGCTTAGTGCAGCTCCTGGGAGGATCTGCAGAAAGACCCTGTGCTTAGAGCTGCGCAGGACAGGGATCTCAGCACAACTTTGTGTTTATTTCCCAAACACAAAATCTCTCATGCTCAGATGGCTCCGCTTCAGGAGGACTGAGAGGGGCCCAATAAAAATGAAATATTTTTCTAGTATTTTTCCTCTGATTCTGACACTAAAGATTTTCACTGTGCTTTTTCTCTGCAATCCAGCCCTCCTTATGAATCTTGTTTAGGGATGGTAATCATGGGTACCTTCCCAAGTATGTACAAGAAAACGAAGTGCCATGATCCATATGATTCCTCCAATTATGATTCCTTCCATGACCCTCATGGAATTCTGTTCATTAATATCTGCAGATTCGTTGTGTGTGAGGAAAGCTCAGTTCCTCTCAAAGCCATTTTTATTTGCAATAGCTTTTTTAGCCAAGGAAGAGCCAAATGACACAGCACATCAGTACTTTCTTAGAAAGTCTGCAAGCAGTCTGACACGTCTTGAGGAGGGAGCTGTGGCACAATGATCAAATGCAGGAGGTTCATTGTGCTGAGCAGAGTTGTAACTGTAGTGCTGCAGCTATTTGAGCCTTGCACATATCACAGGCTTTAACTATTACAGAGTTCAGACACAGACCTGAGGGGAATGAGACAGGGTGTGTGCTTGGAGGTAAGATCATGGCTTGCAGCCTTAGAGAGATCATGGTTTGGTGTAAATCCTGACTCATTCTGGTTCTTTCCTCTCCTACTGTAGGCATGAGCACTGTCCCAGAGGTAATTGTGGCCAGGCACTGCGGCCTCCGAGTCCTTGGGATCTCCCTCATCACCAACAAAGTGGTGATGAGCTACAACAGCCAAGAGAAGGCCAACCACGAGGAAGTGCTGCGCATCTCGGTGGTCCGGGCTGAAGCCCTGCAGAAACTGGTCACACACCTCCTTGGGAAGCTGGGGGAAAGCACAAACTCTCCATGACCTCCAGCCATTAATCCTTCATATATAATGTGTGTGAACACTACCAAGTGTTGGGGGAGAGCTGTTGGTGGGACTGTCCCCTTCTCTCCTGATTTTAAACAGACCTTTTGATCTTTGTGTTTTATCTGACCAGGTGCAGAGGTTAGCTTTGAATTTTGCCAGGATGATCCCCTCATTAGTAGCCAGTGACCAAAACAGCTTACTGGCACTTCAGCACACTGGCACATTCCCAAACCCCAGTGGCAGCAGAGCTCCTGATACTGTGACCTGCAGCTGTCTCTCTTGAGGCACCTTCTTGCCCCAAGTCTCTGCTCCCCATTGCACATGAGCCAGATCAGGAGTTGGTTGTGGGGCTTGCTGCCTGCTGGGCCTGCTTTGGTAGGGCCTGTTCTGAAGCCAGTGGAAGCCCACAAAAAGACTGAGTTTTGGATACATGAAACAGGCCAGGCTAAAGATGAGATCTGCCTGGAACAAGCAATGGTGCAGAGCAGGTGAATTGCAACTGATTTTACAGCTTTGAAAACCACTGCATTGCCATGGGGTTGCGTGACCTTCCCCTCCCAGAAGGTCTCGCAGAAAGCCCTCTCTTTCCTCACCCTTAGCACCTCATGAGCAGCTGCAGAGCTCTGTAGCTGTTTGCTACAATGCAGCACATCCCCAGCACCCCTCACACCTTTCTATTCTGTTTCATTACCCAGTTTAGCAAGACATGAAAATCCAGCTCAGTACAAGGCATGGCTTACCTGTGCACCATGTAAACATTGCCAATCTAGAAACAGAATCCAGCTCTGTCTCTCCCTGGTTTTGATCAGTTTCTGAATGTCTTGGAGATCAGTGGCTTCAGCACTGCAGACTGGTTTCCTGTTGGTGCCCAAAGACAAGGAGATCAGTTTGATTCCATGTTTCACGTGAGCTTTGCTGCTGTCCCTGCGGCAGATTTTGGAGAACCAATGGTTTGTGGATTTCAGTGATGTGAAATTACAGGGGAGATATTTTGAAACAGGTATGATATTTTTTTCTGGGACTTTCTTGATCCTCTTACATAAAGAAATTGAACAAAGCAGTGAGCAAAGGACAAATAGGAGAGGTTCTCCCTTACCAGTGTGCTGACGGTCTGTCAAGAAAGGGGGAACATTTACCAGAATGGTGCATTATTCATTGTTCCTCAAAGGTCAAGCTGAGCTGTGAATGCAGCTGGATGTGAAACAGTGACGGTAATTATTAGATAACCTTTTTCCCTTCATTTATCTTGTAGTTCTCTATAAAGCCCATCACTGTCATAGCTAAATGTTTTTAGTTGACTCAGTGGTCTGAATAGAAGACACCCAACCGGTCATGGAGAGCTCCCAACCTGCCTTCCTAAATTTAGCTGACCAGTTGTTTACCTCTGATGCTCACCCTCTGTCACAGCCTTCAGCCTTCCATGACATTTCTTCCATTTTTTTCCAGATGGGTATTTGCTTGAAGCCTTTCATGCTGCACTTACTGGTGTCAGCTGCAGTATCCATGGTGCAGATGTTGCCACCAGGAGGAACAGTTGTGCTGTGAATGTTTTCCATTAAGTGGTAGCACTTCAGGTGTAGGGGAGACCTTGGGGTGGCCCCCTTCTCTCCTCTTGGGCAATGTTACCTGTGGTCAGCTGTGAGAAATATCTGCCCAGCCTGGTGTGGAGGACTTGTGGAAGGGAAGGATTCATTGCTTGTGCTTTCCTAGCAGAGTCACTTGTTCAGCAGCTCCTGGCACTTGGAGGAGCCCTCAGAGACAGCAGCTCTTCCCATTTGGTGGGTCTGACTGTCAGGACAGTCTCTGGAACCAGCTCTGGTGATAATCTGCAAAGGGAAAGAGGCTCCAGCTCCATTTTTCACAATGCTGTTCCCTTTCCAGATCAAGCAGGAGTGAAGTGCTTGTCAAGGGGGGCAGCACAAGCAGGGAAATATGAAAAGTGGCAGATGTGCAGAGCAAGAAGGAACCACTTCTACCTGCTCCCTTTTCAGACTTGCTCCCAGTATGAGCTTGTTACAGGGCAGGGAGAGAGCAGATAATTTCCCCTGCCTAGAAAATGGTGCTTCACATTCATCTAATTAATACTTGGTAAATACAAAGTCTCTCAAGTGGGAGTGGAAGGCAGCTGTGCAGCTCGCTGTAGCTAGCAGCAGCCGGAGTAGCTAAGGCTGGGATTTCAGCAGACTCCATTAATTAATCAGAGTCAGGCGGGGCTGGAATGTGAAGGGAAGCGTCCAAAAAAACCTGCTGTTGTGCTGGTACTTCTCAGGCAGGGTTTGAGATGATGAGGAGCTTGGCAGCAGCACCTGCTTTCAGCAGGCCAGGTCTGCTCCTCTCTCCAGCTGCACCGGAGGCAGATACCGTGCTCTTGTGACTACAGCTGCAATGCAACTTAAAATTGAACTTGAAAATCACTGTACAGCTAAGTCTTCAGCAAATTATGTCTGTTTAAAAAAACAATCTAAATTGCACATGAGCCCTTAAACAATTTGGGGTTCTTCTTTGAGGTGCCCAGAGTTGGCTTGGATAGCCCAAACTTTGCATGAACATCCCGATTTTTGTACCTGTCAATGGTAAGAGGAAGATGCCCTGGGCACTTTGGAAAGGATCTTATTCATTTGCAGGCAAGAGGGGGAATACAAAAATTAACACAGTGAGTTAACAAATGCAAAAATTTGAAATACAAAAATTAACAGGCAGAATTCATCTGGCTTTGGAGAGGCTTTTAATACAATTTTGATTTTTTTTTTTTTTTTTTTACTGCTAATGAATTTCAAAAGTCTGAAATACAGTGATGCAAAATGGATAAGATGTGTGGGGAAGGAACTGTGAGGAACTAAAACTCACTATGATCTTGAAAACTGTGTTTTTGTTTGCTGTGCCAATGCCACTGGTTAGAAAGAAATGAGGTGCTTAACTGCTCCCCCTACATCCAACCCCCAGGCTGGAGGATAACCCAGGGAAACCCCACAGCGCCACATCCCTGGGGAACCAGAACTCAAAGCTCAGGATAATCAGGACCAACATCTGACCAGCGCTTGGCACAGGTATTTCATACAGATCTCCCTAGGCTGACAAACTTATGGAAAAAATACCAAGAACCAAAGTACCACAACTTATGAGCAGCTGGGAAGTGCAGTGGGCTGTGGTAATGCCAGAGCAGCAAGTCATTTATGTTGGAAGCAGGACACAGTTCCCTTGATGCTCTGCCTTTTGTTTAGTGCTTTTGGTGGTTTCTGGCAACATCCATGGCTGAAATGACAATCTCAGCTTTCTTCATTCCTGTACTCTGTGCCACTTACCTGCTTCTGAAGTCTAGGGCATTGTGGTCATAAGGATAAACTGAAAGATGCATGAAGAACTAAGGCATCTGGCAAGTGGTAAAAGAGCCCCAAATGACATGATGATCCTGGCTTTCTCAGTGCTGTGGTTGGCAGTGAGCCCGGGTGCAGCCTGATTAGGGAATGCCACCAGCACAGGCTGTCCCATGTGGCTGTACCTGTGGCAAAGGGACACATGGAACACCTGTGTCAGTGCAGGGCAGTGCTGGCACAGCTCCTCCTTTACTCACTCACAGCCATGGGCTCATGAGCCAATCTGCCTCATCTTCTGTGCCAGCCTTTTCTTTTTCCTTGCTCATCAGTCCAGAGAAAACTTTCCAGATCACAGGGTCCTGCTGTTTCCAGTCCCCTGGAGAAGACAGAGGTGTTATATTGAAGCCTTCATGTGAGATTCACATAAAAGTGTGAGGTCAAGAGGAGAAACCTCTGCCACAGCCCTTGGCTGGACCATAACATGAGTGTTTAAGTAGAGATCTCTGCTGTTATCTGAGAAATAACCCTGTGACCCAAAAAATCTGATGGTGTGATTCATCCTGTTTCCTTTGCAAGCCTTGGTTTTCTAATTTATTTTTTTTAATGAGGTTTGCCTTTTGCATTCTTTTCTATTTAAAAGTAAATCAGAAAGCTTTTAAAAACCTGTGCTGTCTCAGCTCAGCAGCAAGCGTGTGCATTGTCTTCAAGTTATCAAAATTCCCTTAGATGCTTCTCTTTATTGAAAACCTGCAGTTGAATTAAGGGGATTCTGCTATAGTGGTATGTTGTTTGGGTTTTATTCCAAAAGCTTTAGGTCTTCACTGCAAGGATTTCATTTGCAGGAAAGAACTAAACTCTCCCCTGCTGTGCTGAATATGCAGAGCAGGGGGGAGCGATGTGGGTCATGGCAGTGGGCTGATCTCAGTGCGTTGCTGAATTAAGTCCTGGCTCTCTAAAAAGCCTGATGGTCTGTTCTTTCCAAAATCTGATAGCATGTCCAGATTGAATCATAGACTGTCCTGAGTTGGACCCAAAAGGGTCATCAAGTCCAACCCCTGGAGATACTCAGGATATCCCAAGAATCCCATCATGTGCCTGAGAGTGTTGTCCACATGTTTCCTAAACTCTGTCAGGGTTGGTGCTGTGACTTCTTCTCTGGGGAGCTTTTCCCAGTGCCCAACCACCCTCTGGGTAAAGAACCTTTTCCTGATATCCAGGTGGTGGGACAGTGGTGAAGGCTGGAGGGAACCATCCAGCCTTTTCTCCCTCAGAAGGGACATTCCTGGACACCCGTGTGGAAGATGCCTCCAAACAGCAGCACAAGCACCAATGTTTCCTTTACTGAAGCTTCACAGCCCTCTCTAAAAGTCTTTTTCAATCTTAGCAAGTCCCTCCCTACAGCAATGAGCCCCTCCTGCCCCACCAGCTGCTTCAGAGGCAGCTTGGGGAAGAATTTCCCCAGAGAAGGGGGGACTGCACCTGGAGCCCAAATATTGCTCCCAGGCCCCAACTTGGAGCAACCTTGGCTCTTTATTAGCAGAGAGGTGGGTGTCATGGAGCAGCATGAATGTGGTGGGCTGGTGACCCAGAGCCATCCCTGCACTGGGCTGGAGCTCTGCTCCCTGTGGAGCAGATGATGGACCTGTGTTGGTCCCTGTGCCCAATTCTCTCCCCTGCTTGAGCACAACTGGGGACACATCCCTAAACCCAGCCCTGCAGAAGCAGTGAGTGTCCCCTCTCAGCCTCCCAGGAAGAGGCAGTGGGACAGTAAAGGAATAGGCTCTGCTGGGGAAAATTGTGCTGCAGTAATGGAAAAAAGAAGCTTTTTTTGACTAATTTCTGTGCCAAACCGCAGGAAATGTGAATGGAATACACTGGACACCCTTCAGTGTCCCATGTGTACCTGAAGGCTGCATTGTGCAGCAGGGAGGAGGAAGGCTGCTCTGTGTCTCAGTGTGGCTCTTCTCATGGGATGCTGGCACAGCATCTCTTCCCATGCCTGAGGTCCTGTGTCCCACCCTGCCTCAGCTTCCCACAGCCAGGCGTGGCTTCATCTCCACAGCACTGAGCTCCTCCAGGCCCCTGCCATTCAGAGGGAGCACCTCACCCCCCCCCCCCCCCCCCCCCCCCCCCCCACCCCGTGCTTCCAGCCAGAAGACAAAAATACGAGGCACCAGCACCTGGCAGGATGGGCAGTGCCCCGGATAACTCCCAGCAGCTGCCTGCTGCCAACTGTGTCCCCACTCTGCGCACATCTGAACTTCCCTGATGCCTTCTCATCTTTAATTAAGCACTTCCATCGGCTCAGCCTTCTTGCTGGATGTGAATTTTTTTTTCACTGTAGCCATGGCAACGCTTCCCCTGGGCAGGCTGCGCTGGAGCCAGTGACAAACCCCATGTGTGGCTGTTTTGTTTGGGCCTGGAAACTTCCCTGCCATTTGGGAAAACTTGGGAAAAGAAAATCCTGCAACGAGTTGGTAAGCAGCAAGGGGAGCCAGGGTGAGAAATGAGTTTTGGGCTGAGCATCCCTTCTATCTCCCAAGGAGCCCTACTCCAGCACGGATAGCAGAGCCTTGATCTGAGGATTCCAAAAGATGAATTTTTTTCCTCCAAAAGATGGTTGCAGTGTCCAAGTTTTGTGTCCTGGCTCCAGCCATGAGTGCAAGTGACAGCTCTGCTGTGGCCATTTCATGGTCCCTTGGTGGTGGTGACACAGGGACTGCCATTGCCCTGCTCCTCCTGCCAGGACCAGCAAAGCATGGGCCATGAAACTGCAATGAGGCAGGGGGACAGTGACACAGATGTGGTGACACAGGGCATGGATGTGGTGACTGGGATAGGGCTCGATGGCACAGGAAGGGATACAGGGACTTGGGGAAGTAACCGAGTGACAGGCAGGAGGAGGTGGCAGGGCGGAGTGACAGGGCAGGGCTTGGCGTCAGGAAAGGGGTGGGTGACGTTAAGCAGGGTGGGTGATGTGGGACAGGGGTAAGTGGCACAGGGCAGGGATAGGTGACACAGAGCAGGACTAGAATGTCATGGGGCAGCATAGGTGAGAGAGTAGAGTCAGTGACAAGGTAGGGACAAGTGTCAGGGCACGGGCTGCTGACTCCAGTGCCCAGTGCTGCTCCCAGTGTCCCAGTATCCTGGTGTCCCGATGTCCTGGTATTCCGGTATCCCAATGTCCTGGTATGCCGACATAGCAGCAACCCCCCAAAGCCACCAAGGGCCAGCACTGTGGGAGCCGTGTCCCGGTGTCCCTCTGCCCGGGTGTCCCGGTGTCCCAGTATCTCGGTATCTTGATGGCCCAATGTTCTTGTATCCCGATGTTCTGATGTTCCGTTGTCCCGCTGTCCCGCTACCCCACTGTCCCGCTGTCCCGGTGTCCCCCTGTCCCTCTGTCCCCCTGTCCCTCTGTCCCTCTGTCCCTCTGTCCCGGTGTCCCTCTGTCCCTCAATCCCGGTGTCCCTCTGTCCCGCTGTCCCTCTGTCCCCCTGTCCCGGTGTCCCTCTGTCCCTCTGTCCCTCTGTCCCTCTGTCCCCCTGTCCCTCTGTCCCTCTGTCCCGGTGTCCCTCTGTCCCTCAATCCCGGTGTCCCTCTGTCCCGCTGTCCCTCTGTC
>VZUI01062238.1:0-41747 GCA_013401135.1 Cettia cetti
TATATGTATATGTATATGTATATGTATATGTATATGTATATGTATATGTATATGTATATGTATATGTATATGTATATATGAGTGTGTATATATACATATATATATAGGAGAACAAGGGAATTGATCAATGCCTTTCAAGTGAAAAGAAAATATGGTATCAAAAGGTGATTTAATTTCCAGGCAATTTTCTATCTTCCCCAGTCATTTAAAATATTTATCAGAATCATTTCTAAAAATTACTCTGCATTTGAAGATAATTTGCAAATTACTGACTGTTACCATGGAAAAATGGTAACCCCTTCAATCCTTGGAGAATTTAACTCTGTCTTGTGCCAGACTTTTTTTTTTTTTCCCTTAAAATTCTAAATTTCGAACTGATTTCCCAGGAGTTTTCCAATCCTTTCACTAAGAACATTATACTAAAATATATTGTGTTCAAAATTGCCATTAAAACCATTTTGTTAAAAAAAAAAAAAATCCCAGAAAGCACACAAAAGAGAATTGCCTTGTAAATATTCAAGGAAAAAGTTCTGGTAGGTATGTGATTACATACACTCTGGATTTCCTATAACCATGAAATAGTTGTGAATCAAAGCAAAATGCAGCCATTTAAAATTGCTGAAAATCACAGAGCCATAACTGTTATTGCCCTGCATATTTAACTTTTACTAGAAACACTCAGAAGTAATTCATGAGCACATTATTTTTGTCTGCACCTTTGGGTCATGATTAGATCAATTATCTATAAGGAAAAAAAGATATAAGTAGAAATGCAGCTTGCTGCTTAAGTGCAAAGATGCATTTTATAAGCAGGGCTATGGCTGTGCATTCAATACCGAAATAACAGAGATATTGTGTAGGGAAATGTCACTATTGCCCAGATTTGAGTTTTATTGTCACTTAGAAGGCTGTGTTACCATGGCTATATGCCTGGCTAAATCACCAGCAAACAGAAATGATGTTTTAAGTTTTCTGCAGGGTGAGAGAAAAGAGCTGCCTGTAAACTTTTAGAATGGGGAACATGGAAAAATGGATTTCATATTAATGCATCATAGCTCATTTTTGGAAGGCATCAAAACACACTGTGCTGTGGTTTATTGGTTGCAATAAGCTGTAAAACATTATTTATAAGGCAGCTTTTATTTATAATTGACTAGAAAACAATATATTTCAGGCAAAACGGAGGGATGATAAAGTAAAATAGCAGCTGGAGGCGGGAAGGGTTAAGCTACTCTGTCTGAAATGGGGCTCTGTACAGAGATTTTATTCATAAATGATGGTGCAATGTCCTCATGGCAACTTTTTGATGTAGTAGTTCTGTCAACTGGTAGCAGAAGGAAGGGTAAAATGCATGTGAGAATGTATTTATATTCTCCTGGAGGCAGCTACAAGATCCAGCTCCTCTGAGGTGTTCCTTTCATGCTCAGGGTGCACAAGGCTCTTAAGGGGAGAAGTCTGAAGACACAGAGCTCCTTAAAAACAGATAAATCTATCACAAAGTTGTAAGACTCTATTAGACAATTCTCAGCCCTTCCCCAGCCAGTGCCTCTCCTGATCATTCCCTGGCTGCACCTAGTGCAGACCTAAAAATGAGTGTTTTACACCACGTGGAAGGCTTAAAATGAAAATATCTGTTGATGATGCCTTTTGGGACTACCTTAAAACAGAAGCCAGACAAAGTTAAGAGAATAAAAAGTGGTTATTGAAGGGCCTTCAGGTACGTTTTGGGCAGACAAAGACCCCCCAGGGTCTACACCCTAAAAACGGGCCATGGGTCACAGGTTTTCACGCTTTTACAAGTTTGCTCCATTTGCGTCCATATTACAGCTTCAGGTAATGAAGTCATTTACCCTAAGTTTGCTCCCCTCAGCTCACTTTTGTTTACGTTTCTCGAGGCCTGAGACAGTGAGGTGTCCTTGATTCCCAGACCTGGAGAGGAATTTTTCTGTCTGACCAAAAGAGGAGAGCAGTAGCTGACACTGTATATAGAGTTGAGAGTTGTACACTAAAGAATTGCAGGATTACAAATGTATGAAACTTATAAAAGCTGAAGTCCTAAGGCATCATTGTAGCTTGTTATTTTGTCATAGGAAAATAACATTAGATTTTTTAGTCTGCTTCCTTAACATCTTGGTGCCATGCCTGCTTATCACTTGCCAGATCTTCAGGCAGGTTTGTGAGCACATCAGCATATCATTAAACACAGGTAGAAAGTAGTACTTGACAGACATCTGCTCTGCCTCTGGAGATAAGGCACAAATTTCAGATCACTTTCCACTAAAAGTGTTTTTCTTTCTACTGATATTAATTGGTCAGATAGCACTGAAGTAATAATAATTTGTAAAACTTTGTCACTTTTTCTTTCCTTCTAATATTTGTGGCATATCCTGACTTTATTTCCACCTGTTTAACACAACAGTTCCCCTCACATGGATTTAATTGCGATCACATTTTTCCACATCAAAGTCAAGTATTCTAATCTTTTAAATGCAATTTCTGCAACCATAGCTTTATTTTTATATTATCCTAATTTATTTTAAGATTAACTTGCACCTATGGAGGTTTATGTCAACAGATTCTACCCTCCCATCAGTTTAAATTCAGATTAACTTATTGAATTTGCCAAAATTTTATTGGTACAAAAGTGAGACACAATACTTATTAATGGTTCTCTCATGCAAAAAAAAATTAAAGGATCATAGTTCTAATATAATCTTTCTTCAGACACTTATTGTAAGCCTCTTCTGATGAAGTATGATATGATTATTCAGGCCAAAAAAATGAGGTTTTCATCCCAATTAAAAGCAACAGATCAGTGACTACTTAGAGCAACAACTAATAATGAAATCTATACAACCTGAGCCTAATCCCTTAAAGAGGTTTTTCCTGTAACCACTTTTTTTAAATAATAATAAATTTAAGACAAGAATCATCCTTTCTGTCAATTTGTAAACTTACTTCTGTCATTTCAGTAAAAATTTTAAAAATTTCCATGCCTGAAGCACATGCACTGAAACTGGATAGAGAGATCTGAAGGAGATCTTGGTAATTCATCACCAGAACTCATTCCTTATTTCATTATTTTATTAATTGAAGATGACAAATGTTTAGTAAAGACATACTCCTTTGCCAGAAAAATTCTCATGCAATCCAAATTTAGAGCCAATTAGCCTAAAATGAACATTTTTAAATATGTTTTTTCCCCTCTGCAGAGTTATGAGAATACATTAGGCAGCCTAAAATGTCACACACATGTAGTTCCTATATGAACACAACAGTCACCTGACTGAGTTGTGTTAAAAAAAATTTAAAAAGAGAAACCCCAAGAAAATGGAAAAATTTAACAGAAAAACCACAACTGGCATTCTTCAAGGATTTAGTGAGAGCACAGAAAACCTTGAGGAAATGAGAACAGAAGGAAACTTCTGAGGCACTTAGCTATTAAAAATCTAGACATGAGAACATGGATGAAAATTTGTTTAAATATAATTCAGCCTGTTCCCAGGAAAAAAAAAGCAGTATCCCCTGTTTGTCAGATTGATGAGCAGAAATTGTTAAGATATAAGTATTTTCTAGAAATCCTCTGCCATTACTTTTAGTGCCTGTCCTAAGTCCTCTTTACATGTACAACAAATGCAATCCCACATTGTGCCATATTCAGAAATAAGGGCTGAACTACAGAGGTTTGGGCTGTTTCAGTCTGTGGCTGTTAATGCAACTGAATCGGCTTTTTTTGCATATTTTCTGTGTGTAATCCTTCCAGCTATTTCATCTCACAGCTGCAATATTTAATTTGCACCTGTTTGCAGGGATGTGAGACTCAACACACTGAGAACTTGATGCTTGTAATCAGAAGGCACAGAATAAAATATTCCTTGCCTCAAAAAGCTGCTACTCAAAATGTGTGGCAACAGACTGGATTGAAAAAACAACAGGGAGTATGAAATGAAGGATAAAAATGGCACTTAAGAGGTTATGATGAAATAAGTGTTGTGGAAAGACCTGGAACACGACACATGAATTGTGTTTATTTTGTCAGAATCACAGATGTAATTTCAACACATCAATGTTAAACTATATATTTTGTCTATGAGTAGATTCAGTGTTTGATGATGATTTGGCCATCATCAGGGTAGGAGAAAACTAATCTCATTGTGTAATGAAACAATCCAGGATATAATATACACATTAAAATGGACAAACTGGCGTCCAATGCAAAGAAATACTTAGATAAATCTATTGCCCTGAAGTAAAATAATTTCAGTGCTGCATTTCTTCTCTTTTTTGCATTAACTCTGACACTGTGACTGTTTCTTACTGCTGCAAATGCATGTTTTTCATCAAAAACAATTTTCCTTTCCAAGTGGTGTAATCAAGAGGAAAGAAAAGATAATGTATTGAAGAAGGGGAAAGCAACTTTGGCAAGATAACCCAAATTTTGAGGTAATGTGATATACCTAACCCAGTGATTAGGGTGAAGAGAAGGATGAGACTGATGTTTAAGGCAATGTTAGGCTGAGATGAAGTTGGTTTATTTGCATGGGTCTTGTGAGAATAGATGCCAGAAAATGTGTCCTTCATTATTTTAGAGGTTGATTTTCTTGTTTCAACTGAGAAATATCTTTGTCTGTAACATTATGAAATTACTGGTTCACAGTGAATCCTGTGGCTTCATCCCCTAATCTGTTTGCTCCAAAAGATGTCCTAAGAGTTCAGCCTTGAAAATATGGAGGGGAATATTTTAAAAATAGAATTTTAAAAAAGAAAGGAGCACTTGGTCTAGGCAGAAAGCTAGAACAAGTCTCCATTCTTGCATAGTCAGGGGTGATGGAATCACCATAAATCTACTTATATATGTTTTTATTAAAAACATCATTATTTATTAAGAGACTGCTATTATCATTGATTTGCATTTCATGCAGTTTTTACTTTATTCTGTTCACCTCTTGCAAGTGTCTGCAGTCACCTATACTGAAGTATCTTCACAAAGGAGGGATTTTGATAAAGGCTTCTTTGCAGTCGAAAGTGGTTTTCTAGTTAACGTAAATGCAACTGAGTAATACATTTTAAAGCAACATTTCCCTGACTAGTTGATTATTTAAAGGCCAAAATCTAGCATTGATTACAGAACTGACACAAATGGGAATGCTGCTGTGCTTAAGTTAAGCATGTGTGTAAGCACTTTGACAGATTGTGTTCTGATCAAGAAAACAGTGGAAAGCACCATCTGTTCAGTGACATTTCACGAGACAGTGACAAAGTTCTGAAGTCTAATCTTTGGTGCAGATGAAGAAGAGATCTGTCTGGGGCAACTAGCTATCATAAAATTAATTTACCAACAGAAGCAGGCAATTCTTCTGCAGTCCCAAACTCTTCTGCTTCCTCACATTCATTCTACAGATTATAAGAAAAGTAAATTGTAATGCATCCTTGCTGGCGGCATGACACTCAGTAAGGGTAAGAAAGAAGTGTCATTTTGGTTTTCTGAGGTCATAGTGGTGAAGAAAATCACATCTCTGATAAAATGACTGATTTACAAGAGTCAGCTCCAATCATTATTACTCAGTCTGAAGTGGGACTGGCATCACTGCAAGTTGCTGCTTTTTCTGCTTATTCAACCTTGTTTCTGAGAAACATCCATCCCACAAGTAATCAGGTTTTCATAAGGAAAAGTCTTCTGTAAAATTTAAATGATTGAGAGTTGAAAATATCTAGGTATACATCCACATGCTGTCAGACAGTTTTCTGGAGCAAAATTGGATAAATAAAACAACCAGATAGATGGATAAGGCTTTTTTTTTTTTTTTTTTTTTTTTTTTTTTTTTTTTTTTTTTTTTTTTTTTTTTTTTTTTTCTTTTTTTTTTTCTTTTTTTTTTTTTTTTCCCAAAACACCAATGCTTGAAATTGAGAACATTAATATGTGATCTCTCCCACTCTCATAATGAATGAAAAAAGGAAAAACTGTGAACAGTAAATCCAACATGGTGATCAGATGAAAAACATGCCATGCCAATTTATTGGCACTCTCAGGTTCAAATCCTTATTTTTTTGGTTAGCCTCTGGCCCAAAAGCTTCATGTTTTAGCAAAAGTGAGAAGTTTCAGTAGCCACAGAAGCAGAAATATACCAGCTGGGACTTGGCAGAGAGTTAATTCCTGTGACTCACTGTATGGCAGCAGGTGACAAATGTAGAGTGGAAAAAAGAGATGAAAGTGTGGTTTTTTTTCCGGCATTTCTAATCAACCAGGGTCACTCATAAGCCTTGTGTCATCCAAGGGGCAGCATAATTTATCATGAGTTCAGTGCACAGCACTTTATCACCTATTGTTCTTTCCCTAAATGCTCTGAATTCCATTCTCTGAGCTGGGGTGATTCTCCTGTTTCCATAGATGTTTGGTCATCAAAGAGAGAGCTGCATTTAATAGATCAGCTGGAGTAATTGAGATCCAGAGCTAATGACATTCATAGAATGAGTGGGATTGTTCACTCCTTGTAGTGATTCTGATTTCTTGCTCAGGCAACACCAATGAACCCTTCCCTTCTTCCATTTGTGATGCAAGGGTTGTCTTCATGACTGTGACTGTCCCTTCAGTGGCTGTGTGGTGGGACACCCTTGCTGAAATAGGTGATGGCAGGATTTACCACTGAGAAATTTGGTTTTCAGTTTTAAAAGATGGATTAGATTTTGAAATGCAAGTTGTCACAAGCCACAGAAGCAAGACTTAATCTTCTCCTGTCGTTCTCCAAAATTTAAGGCAGCACTAGTGAACCCCAGCCCATGATCCTCTCAAACCCTTAGTATGCCCTTGCTTCATTACATTTGCCCACCTAATTGTGCCTACATTTGAGCACAGTTAATCTGGAGTGATATGAAAATAATCCACATCTTCATTCTTTGGTTTATCAGTGGTCACTCACAAATTGCAAAAGCAGCAGCTGGCTCACCCAAAGCCAGGCAAAAAGAAGGAAAAATATGATTAAAACATCGCTGCAAGATGATATACCTCACTTGTAATTATGACAGCAGATCTTTGGCATTTATAAACTGGGAGAATACTTTATAAGCCTGTATTCAGTGAAGCTCCGTCCCCACTGACTCTGTTATTACAGATTTGTTACACTTGACTGATAGAACAAAGTGTCAGGATTGCACCACTTAAGGCCAATTATCTTGCAACAGTGCTGATTTGGTGGTTCTCAGATTCCCACGTGTTTCATGTTCCGCTGCTGAGGCCAGATTTCAGGAATTTGGAGCAGGGGTGTTCACAGCAGCCTCGTTAAACACAGGCAGATTCTCTTTAATTGAACTGTGCACTCCTGAACAGCAACCTCATGTTCTTGCCTCGCCCACTTTTGCTACTGAGGTCAAATCATTTCCTCATCATTGCTCAGAAAACTGCCACCAGATTTTCTAACAAGCTAAAGGTCAAGGGTATTTGAATAGAGTGCCCAGATCATCATATATCTGTCAGCAACAAAAGTGTGACTAAATCGAATCAAATTGAAATTAAAAAGCTTTTTCAATTATCAGCTCTTTTCTAGCCTGACCAGCATCATTATGTCTCATCAACTGTTAGCCTCAGCTGCCTCAAAAGTGTTGTAATGTCTATCTGTACCAAAAAAATATTTAAAAGAATATCAGTATACTCTCGCCATCTGTTTATCCCTAAACCAACGGAGAAGGGGAGAACTTAGAATATCAACTTTTGGTATTTCTGGTTTTCTAAATCACAAATTTAATACAAATTCACCTAAGATTTTAGCTGATATTGTACACTCCCATGTTTGTATTTCAAAAAGATTAATGGCTCTCTCTTCATTTTCTAAAGTACCTGGGTTTTCACTGTACCCCCAACCCAAATATCTCAAATATACAATCCCAGAATAACCCCACAGATTATATTATAATGACAGAAAATACATATATATATTTTGTGAGTATTACTGACTGTGACAGTGGTTATCCAGTGACAATTTTATTTTCCCCATAACAATACTAAATTTCCTCATATGCGCATATTCACTATAGCATCCTAAAAGTAGCAGGATTTTTACAGAAATTTAGTGAGTTCATGTGGAATGATAATATCTTCTTTATAAAGATATACTGTCAGTAAATAGTTGGAAACAATTATCTATAAGAATTCAGTAATTTAAAATTTTATGGATGAGTTAAAGACTGTATATATGAGAGTGGGAGTGAAATATCTTCGTCTTTCTACAAAGTCTCAGGTAGAAAACCAAAATAATGAATTATTTGTAACTTTCAAGTCATGCCAGTGCTAAAGGTGATGTATCTAATAAATGTGTTATATCATTAGTCAAGTCAGAAAAAATGCAGGGTTTTTGGTATTTTCGTTCCTATGTGAAGAGGATATAATATCAATTATGTTAAGGATGTGCATTAAAATCTAATTATTGACACAGCCATATATCAGCAAAAATCATGTACAAGGATGCACAGACCCTTTCTTTCTGCTGCAGCTGCCCCTGGAATAGAAGGGACCACCTCAGCATGCAGATTTTTAACAAATTGCTGTATTATCTTTCACCCCATCAAACCCTTTCCCAGTAGCTTTTCCCTATTTAACAAGATGTCAGAAGTGGGGAAGGGTTCGTGTGCTCTTCCCAGGCAGCATGGACTGTCATTAAGGGGTGACAAGAGAGATAGAGTTGTCAGAATAATTTTTAATATTGTTAAAATACGTGAAGCACAGCTTGCTTTATACATATACATTTTAGTTTGCCTTGGGCTGTATATGGAAATACTCTCAAGTCCTTCAGGCCTTACAAATTATTTCATAAATTATTATCTGTCCAACAGCTTGCACTAGAAGTACAATATTCATTATTTAGCATTCACCTCTAGGTTAAAATGTTACAATCTAGTCCTGGGGTGAAGAAAGTGTCAATACAAGGTAGAAAATTTGCAGTTTACATCTCTAGACAGCATATGCTTCTAGTGAGCAATTAAAGGATAACTTATAATGTAGTGTATTCTTCACTGTGCTAAATAAATGCAGATTAAATAGACCCAAGACAGTTTATTAATTACTTTTCATATTTATTACCACCATCAAAATGTTATTTTAAGGTCATGAATGACGCTATGGGTAATTCATACTAATATCTTATAGAGCAAGTGGAGAGATGTGGGTTTGGAGAGAGAGTTTCTTTCAGGTGCTCAGTGATAAATAAAAATAAATAAGCTACTGAGAAAGTCCCTGCATTTATGACTTAACACTGTTGTAGTATTTCAGAGTTTGTTTATCCATGTTATCTACTCAGAGAGGAAGTTGCTGAAATGTTCTCACAAAATGGAAGTGACTAGCAGGAATTCAGTAATTAGCTCTGGCTAATTACTGAATTACTCTGCCAACATTGTGACACAAAAATGACAGACAAACACAGATCTTAAACATCATGCTTATTTCAGGCTTTTTTAGTTTTTCAATTCAGAAATGTGGGAAATATGTCTCCTACAGATTCAACAAAGAGTCTTTTCCACCGCAAAATTTGTTGTATCCCATTTTTTTCCCCCATAAATTCAGATTGAACTGCAAGTGAAGGGGAAAAATAAACTCTCTTTGCACATGAAACTCTACAACTTTATTAATAAATAGAGATACTTCCATTAAATTTCAATAATTTATTTTGATCGTTCTATTGTGTCCGAATAAGAGGGAGATTTTCCCCAAAAAAGACTAAACAATATTTTAGAAATGTCTTTATGAGGTTAGCTTAGTGTTCCTAAATGTAAGAAAGAAATATAGGAAAAGTACTAGAAACTACAGCCATGCATTAGCAATCCACACAGCTGCAAATATATGAAAAATATAAAAAATTAAAAATCTTAGGTATCACTTCCAGCAAGTGTTTTCAGTTGAATTCTTTCATAAGGAATTCATTGGGTCAACATTCTATTGACGTAAAGAGTTGCCTAAATGATGCAAATATGGCTGTGTTGGCTTTTATCATCTTAGTTTGGGGTCAGCACCAAGTGTCTGCTGTAAGGTCCCTGCAGGAAATGAGCCCTGTGATCTTATCCAGATGCATTGGATGTGACTTTTTTTGCCTTTTTTTTTTTTTTTGCCATAGGTAACTTCTGTATCAATTTCTCCTCAATACAGGTCCTCCTTCTCTTCATCCTTACCAGGATTGCAGTCCTCCATCATTTCTCTTTGAAAATGTGATTTTCATTTATGACTAATTGGTGTTTTATTTACTCCCATAACCCTTTACAAAAACTCAATTCCATGTTACAGACATTCTTAAACTTATAACCACGTGCTGCTACAATTGTGTGGTTCATTAGCTTTCCTGACTTTATCTATGCCCAGTTCACACCCTTAGTTCAGAATTCAATCTAATGGGGCATTTCCATTTCTTGGCAAGGAAAGGATAGAGACAGCAAACAAAATTTTCCCTAGACTAGGAAAATACAGTCCTGGTTCAGGACCATTGCAGCATTATAAGAAAGAAGACATAATGAGGTTAAATATCTTCACTGGCTGTCTGAAAATGAATTTTCTATGAATATTTTTAGAGGAAATATGGTATTTAAGGCACATATAACAAAAAAAAAAAAGAAAAAAGTTATATTTCCTGATGCTCTCACATGCATTGTTTTGACCTTTTCTCTTTAACTAAGGCACAGGCCTGAATCCTGCAGCTCAGGGCTGACTGGCTGGTTATAAGGAAAAAGAGGGGTGTTATCACACAGAATAAGTTCCACAGAACATGAAGAAAGAATTATTTTCCTTTTTGTTTCTCATGAGTCTCATAAACCTTTCACAAAGAACAGCAAGAGCACAGGGTCACATGCACAGTCTTTAAATATTTGTGACTTTAAGTTTTCTACCTGTGGCAAGCATTGGTGCTGAAAAAAATTTAGGATAAAGTAAATATTAATAAGTTTTAGAATTATTATTGTAAATTAAGCACCTTATCCCAGAGACACTTTAGCAAGCGGTATTCTAAAGCTCTTAATCCTCAAACTTGTCTCAAAAAAATCAATGTTTTTTATTAATGCTATATAGGAACCTGTAGTTACAGTTATGGTAACTATATAGTAACCTGTTGAATCCATATTAGTTGTGTAGAGGAAAAGGATTATAATAAAAATAAGGGCTTTCATAGGTATATATAGATATTTATATATGTCAATGTATATGATTCTATATATGGATATTTATATGCACGTGTAGGTGTAAAATAAAACACTGAACCAGAGAAATTTTCTGAAACATACATGTTCAATATTAGTACTATAAATAATCACCACTTTTAAGAACTAATCTGCTATCTGATTTTCTTAAAGAGATATAAAATTAATGATACCATTTTTCTGGATCTAAATTACCACTTTTGCATAAGTCTCCAGATATAAGGAAATAATTCCAGAATGTTTTTTTTAAATACATCTTCCTCATTTTCATCAGCTCTTCAAGGTTCTGTTTTAAGAACAACAACTTTTTCTGATAATCATGCACATTAAGATAAAGAATTAATTTCTATATTTAGAGAGAAGGCACACACATATGTGAAATTTCTCTTTAAATTAACAAAGAAATCTCTACCATTGGGTAGTTTCCCACTGATCTCATTTGCTGAGAGTTTTTTCCAGAAGGTGATTGCACAGCTGATGTAGAAGAGAGTAGTAAAAATGCACTATTTCTGTGATGATACATAATTTTTATTACAGAATAGTTTGGATTGGTAAATATTGTCTTATTCCATCCCCTGCCATGGGCAGGGACACCTTCCACTATCCCAGAGTGCTCCAAGCCTCCCTGTCCATCCTGGCCTTGGACACTGCCAGGGATCCAGGGGCAGCCACAGCTTCTCTGGGCACCCTGTCCCAGGGCCTCCCCACCCTCCCAGCCAACAATTCCTTCCCAATATCCCAGCCCTGACACTCAAGGATGCCCCTCAACTCTGGCCCCACAATCTTCCCTTGTAGTTTTTATAGATCAGTGCTAAGTGCTGGAATTATTGCTTAATTGACTCTTGTATACTAAAGGGAGTAAAAATCAATTAGGAGCTGGATCTTACCAAATATGAGCAGGATGAAGATGCAAAGTGTCAGGGAAGACTGGGGGAAAGCTGCTTGCTGAAGGAGGGCAAGGCGAGCATGGCTTCAAGGAGAAGGGTGCCTTTTTCTTAATATAGAATATTGTTGGATGAGATGGAGGATGCTGAATAAGAATTTTTCTTTAAGTGGTCACTCTACCTCCTTAATCAGCAGTCTTTGAATCAGTAGACTTACTGGCATATATTTTTAATATCTTTGTATATCTTTATATTAATTTACATCATTTTGTGTTATTTTTATATCTACTCTATTTATTTTATTTTGATATAACATTTATGGTTTGCATGTATATATACACTGTATATAAAATAATTTTCCCAGGAGGAGGTGGTGGGTCTGCCAGGGGGCTGTTACCACTTCTCTACTTCAAAAGCCCTGTGTGCCTGCCTTTGCCCCTTGAACAAGTTGGGTCTATTAAAAAGTCCTTCCAACTACAAAATGTAAGTCTTCAAATGTAAGTTCAAAGAACCTGGTGCACAAGAGAGGTTAAAAAATGCTTTTGAGTGCATGGTAGAGTGCCACTAGCTCAGCTACTTTTAAATTGGCTGACTTATGGACTGGTAGGAGTACCTGGTGGTCTAGTGAAAGGTGTCCCTGCACACTGCCAGGGTTGGAATTGGATGATTTTTAAGGTCACTGTAAGTCCAAATCATTCTCTGATTCTGTAATTCAATGGTGCCACAGAATTCAGTGCTAGCCTACAGTAATTATCCTTAATAAAAAGTTATATACATGTATTTTCACACGTCAGAATATTATCCCAGTATTTCCAATCTTCATAATTTTTATCTTTTATCTTTTTTTAAGGTAAAAGTAAATACCATTACATTAATTTATGCAAGCAGTTGAACTCTGCTTGCTGCCTCTCTTGATGAATATCTCTTCCCTGCTCCCCCACCCCCAAATTGTTTGAACGAGATTCAGGAATTCATATTTCACTGCTATAATATAAAAAAGTTCAGTGGCAAGAAATTAAATTCCTATTCAGCATACCTGTAGGAAATACAAAAGTCTTGCAAATTATAGTAAATTATATGTCAGGAAGTATGGTCTTGATGCTCAGTGCTCTGGAATAACAACTACGTCTGTCTTTCCAGTTTTTCTCTCCCATCTCTATTTCACAAGATATAAAGTTTTCATCCTTTTTCTTTCAGTATATGACACGTGGCAAGGTGAATGCCAGTCTCCCAGAAATTTGACCCACATCATTTTTTTCTAAATTAATGTCAATATCTGTCTGATTTAGGCTCGAGTAAGACAACATAAGGTGTGTTACAAATTAATATATAGCTTCATCTGAAATTACACAGGAAATGTAGATCATTATATTTTTCAAGTGATACAATTAGAAATTACCATGATTACCTGTCAGAGAGGATACCTTCCTATGTACATGTGGGCGTGGTTTTTTTGCCTGTAGGAATTGAAAGGCTTTTTTTTTCCTCAAGATGCTTAAATGCCACAAACGCTTTCATGTATTCATTCTGCAGCTCCCGAGGGGCAGCTCTGGTTTCTGCTCCCTGTGACAGGGACGGGACCCCAGGAAATGGCTGGAGCTGGGCCAAGGGTTTGGGATGGAGCTGAGGGAAAGGATCTTCCCCCAGAGGGTGCTGGGCACTGCCCAGGCTCCCCAGGGAAAGGGCAAGGCCCCGAGGCTGCCAGAGCTCCAAAAGCATTTGGACACCACTCCCAAGGATGCGCGGGGGGATTGTTGGGGTGTCTGTGCAGGGACAGGGGCTGGACTGGATGGAGCCTGTGTGTCCTTCCAGCTCTGTGATTCTGTATTGATTCAGTCACTTTTGAGCTGTCCCACCATCACCATCACTTGGCTTCATTGTGGGTGATCGTGGAACCTCAAGAGCATTTCCCAGGTCTAGATGCACAGCTCAGCCTCTCCCACTTTCATGGTGGGATTTAGATGTTCACTTTTCCAAGGAGAAAATCTCTGTAGAAGCAAGAAATTAATGAGTGAGTCCACTGCTTTAGACAATGTGGACCCTAGGAGGAATTTTATTTGGGATTTAATTGTGCAATTTTATAGCAACTGTGCAATTTTATGGCTATTAATAAAAATCAAAAATCAAAATCAAAATCAAAATCAAAATCAAAATCAAAAACAAAAACAAAAACAAAAACCACCAAAAAACCCCAAACAAAACCCAAATACACAGACAAAAATAACCCCAATGAAAACATCCACAAAAAACCCAAATGAAAAAACCAAACCAAAACCCAAAAAAACCCCAAACCAAACACAAAAAACAACAAAACAAACAAAAATAAACAAAACCCTAAAAAAACCTCCAAACCATTAATCAAAACCAAAACAAACAAACAAACTTAAACAAACCAAAACAACCTGAAAACATACAACACAGTGAAATTGCAAGAGGCTAAAACCAAGGCCTTTGAAAGAGTCACAGCAGGAAACAGATTCAGTCTGAACCCAATTCAAGCTTTATTCATTAAGTTCTATGAAAATAGCATTAGAGCTGCTTTTACTGTTGATTTTGACAATGATGTCACAATGAGAAATGTGAACATCCACTTTCTATGCTGGGGAGGGAACAGAAATAAAATTACTGTAATGTCACCAAGAGCATCTCTGAAGAGTTACTGTGATTGTAGAAGTATAAACAGTATGAAAAGAACATCCATGCAAGCATGTCTCCATAAATTCCTAAAGTACATGGATATAGGACATAAATCTACAGGCTTATATAACACCCTTGATGATGGCATCTGAAAATTTAAGAATTGGACTGTAACAAGCATGGAAAAGTGGGGGGTTTGGGGGTGTTTTTTTTAGCAAGTTGTTTTATACAGAGAGATAGGTTGGAAAATATATAATTAGAAGTGTCTTACATATTATTGTTAGAGTAAAGGGGTGCAGGGACTAGAAATGCTTCACACCAGGCATAAGTTAACATAATTTTGAATACAAAATTATTGAAAAAATGCTCAAACCTAGAAAATTTTTCTGAAACAATTCAGATATTTTAAGGTATCTCTAAAAATTCTGAAGGTCATACTATTTTGGGGGTTTTATTTATTTTTTAAATTAAATTAACGTTCAAAAGAATTGGAGTTGTAAGTAGACTGTCCAGGTTTTGGAAGGGTGCAGGAGGCAGATGAAAAATTCTGGATAGGAGACTCTCAGCTGCCAGATTTACAGCACCTTTGTTCAGTGAAAGAGCCAATATATGAAATTGATATTATTACAAATATTTACTCGTGTGTTTCCTACCGACACTTAAAACATACAACATGCTTGCAAGAAAATATACTAAAGCTTGTACACTGGGCAGTCCTGAAATGCGAATGTTTATGCACAGTATATTAAACATGGCAATGATTCCCTACAGTAAAAAATTGTCCTTCCCATAATCTTCAGAGGTCTGCTGCCTTCTAAAGTACAATTACTTAACTTTAAAAATTTCTGGCTTTAATATTAACTTCTCTGGGAATTCTTCTTTTTGGTTGCCTCTACTGATTTTTTGTGGCATTATTCTTTCCTACTCTTTATTTCATTTCTTTTTTTTAATATGAATTATATATTCTTATTATGAGAATTCTCTACTTCCTGAGGGCATTTTGAGGCTAAATTCATTAATATGTATGAAGGGCTCAAACTATAGCAACAAACACCACTGGGGCTATATGTATGCGTGTATATATTTCTACAGAAACATATCTACACACATACATTAAGACAGATGTATTTTATTGCTAACTGGTACATGCGACCATTACATGAATACACAAATGCTCTGCATTTCCTCTGCATTGTTTTCTCCCACTGCCTGATCAAGCAGGTATCTGTTATTCTGTTGGCTGCACTGTGTTTCTTATTGTTAATGAACTCCATTGCTGAATGTTGTGCCTATGCAAAAATGTGGGAGCTCTACTTAATGTGACTCAGACGTCTTTATTCTTGAAATATTTTCACTAGCAGCGGGGCTGGAATTTATCATGGCTCTCCTTCAGCCTCCCCACCAACACGCAGTTTTCACATGTTGCGGTTTTGGGTTATTTTCCGTATTCACAAAGGTGTGATTTGCCAATGCCCATCTAAAGCCTGTTTCAGTATAGAAGGTGCTGCACTATTTAGTAGACCTGAAGTTAGAGTCTCCGAAACCTCTAAGCTTTGTTCAGCCTTTTGTACATCCCAGGTAAATTTGGCCCTCCCTTTCCTAATCATTAAACAAATATAGACATCAGAACACATTCACAAACGTAAACAGGAAGCACAAAATGTGAATCATATCTGGGTTTATAGTTTCTCTTCACATACTTGCCTCTATATTTTAGACAGGAGAATTCTAAAGACTTTAATTTTATATATTCACTGCTTTTAAGGCATAGTTCCTACTCTTTACATATTCTGGCATGGCCCAGGGTATCCAGAGAAGGTTGTAGCTTCTGTTTGAGCTGAAATACTGTTCTTTCCAGGGTCTGTACCTGCCTCAAATTCAGCACCATTTGTTGCCATCATCATATGTCTGATAACATCCCAACTGGAAGATCTTGGGTTTGAGACCAACTTGCATCTTTTGGGCATTCTAGGCCTGATATAAAACTAATTTCTAGCCCAATTCTACAGAAAACATGAGCAAGCTGAGCAGAGAAGCACCTACTAATATTTAGGTCTTCTTGGGATTTGCACAAAAGACATCCTTGACTTGTTGTGGCCCACCCACCTCACCTTTTTTCCTTCATGTACCTCAATAAAGATGTAAATTTAGGATTTTGACACTTGTTTAGAGCTGTAATAGAGCATAATTGTAATTTTACAATCTAAAGGGAACTGTAGGCATTTTAATCCTTGCTTTATAGCACTATAATTTATGGTAATGGAGGAAAACAAACCAATCTGTATGATAACACTGGAAAGAATATTTTAATTACAAGTCAAAAATATACCATTTGATTTTAATAAACTCACAAGTAATGTACTGTCCTTTGAAAGTCAAAAGTCTCTTTTCCAATGTTTTTTTTTATAAGTATAGTTATAAACTGAGGGATATTTATCAAGCAACTTGCTTTAAGCATTACATTTTATACACATGGTGCATAAACTCAGTATATTAGCCAGCAAAATTATTTTTTCAGTTGCTGACTCATTAGTAACTGAAAATTACATTCCATTGCATTACCTGTAGGTGAGTTAGGTAGTCATACCTGTACTTGAAGTAAAAGCAGACTTATTACACTTAGAGCAAACAGCTTGCTTCTGAGTAAGCAATATTTCTGTCACCTGAAAAAGATTCAGAGCCTTGATGATTATGAGGTTCTAGGGGTTTTTTGAGTGGTTTTTTTTTTTGGTGGGGTTTTTTGTAGTTTTGTTTTGAGGTTTTTTTTGTTTGTTTTTTGAGTTTGTTTATTGGTTTTTGTTTTGGTTTGGTTTTTTGAATGTTTTGGGGTTTTTGGCTTTGGTTTGTTTGCTTTTTTTCAAGAGATCTCCTGTGATTGTTATTTGTGCTTCTATAGATTTTATGCAAAAAGATATGTGCTCAGACTCTAACCTGGCCTTTTTATAGTCATCTTACTACTTGTCAGATAAAACAAGAAGATGCTTTACAAATAATTTATTTTTAAAAAAAAATATACTCAACTTGGGAGTCAGTAAAATATAATTGATGGCAGCTGTAAGATAAAAGCACTGCATTTCACAGGATAAAATTCTTGGAAGGAATAATTTAAGCAAGTATGGTTACAATGGTTAAAGTTTCATGGTTTTTCCAAGCAGTGCCACTGTCACTGAAGAAAACAATTTGCAACAACATTCATTAGTAGTTTTTCCACATCGGGATCAGCTAAAAATCACGTCTTTTTGTTTCACTGCTCCTATAGTCCTTCATTCTGTGGGAAAACACCTCTTGTTGACATCCAAGTACATGATAAATACAGTAATTCTACTTCCTATTACTAAATACCATCCCATTTTATTTACCCTGTCCTAAAATCATTAAACACTGCCTGTTTAGCTTTGCAATCCTTCCTGCATGGGTAGTTCCTCCCAGTTCTGTGCCACTACACAGTTTATTTATAAAAACTCGTTTGTGTGCCAGACTCTAAATGAGAAAGGAAAATTATGTCCTTTGGAGTTAATGTTCTTGTGAATTTTTTGTGTGAAATCCTCAGACATGCTCACACCCAGTTGCCAGCTCTACTTCTGTTCCTTCTTTAGTCTGCAATTCTTGTAGTAACAGTTCTTTTACTCATCTTCTCTGCTTCAACAAGTAATTGCCCAAGTGGTTTGTAAATGTCTTAGAAGTTTAAATTTCTCATAAGGCATAACTGGCTTCATTGTCTGCTATCATTGAGGTTATTAGATCAAAACTTGGGGAATTAGAATTGGATTCATACATCCCTGAGTAGAAACTCTCTCGCAATTCTGCTGAAAGGGCTTTGACCTGAAATTTAAGGTTTTTATTATATTTACTCAACTCATTCATGTATAAGGTGTATGATCATTTTTACATGGATGTGTTCTACATATGTTTCAAACCATACTGATATTTCATTACTTCTCTGTTATTTTTTTTCATGGCTTCTACCAGGAGCAAAAATCTACTAATTTGTAGCTTTTGAGCCTCACACAAATATCAGGGGAGAGAGGCGGGAAACCGGTCTTGCTCCAGCCAATAAGTCACCTCCACATTTATGGTTATGGCTTTTATTAGTGCTGCACAAAAGAAAAGGAAGGCAGGGAAACAGCCTGCACTTTGTTCTGCTCTGACAAGTGCAGAGAGTAAACACTTCTGTAAAATAAAAATTAGATAAATAAACATATATCATTACAAAAAAAAAAAAGTGAAGTCTATCAAAATGTCTCTTTTAAACAAATATGTATAACTTGACATGTGTTTGAGCAAATTTGCTGAGGAATTCCCCTCATGTTGGTGCTGAAAATAGGTCTGCCTGTTTTTTGTTGTCATTGTTGGCGGTGGTTTTGAGTTTTCTTCTTTTAATTTTTAACAAAATTCCTAGTTGACCAAAGGGTCAGTCTTCATTCCTGCATCAGGCAGACACTACCATGTGGAAACACTCCTGCTACCAAAGTGAATCTTTAAAACTGGAGATTAAAATTTAAAATAATATCCAGATATTAAAAACAAGAGTTTTGTAAGCAACAAAATTATTTTAGGACCAGAAGTTGCCCTAAAAGTTCTGCAAATATAGGATTCTTCATGAATTTTTCATGCCAGAAAGTTACTGTTGTGTGTAAACAAACCCTTTACTTTTAAAGAAAAGAATCATTAACATTTGGGGTTGGGCTAGACAACCTCTAGATTCTAACATTCAATTCCAGTTAAAACAAGTAAATTTTTTCAGATTTCAGATTTTGAATTCTTCAACACACTGGGTGAATTTGAAAAGTCTTAGGGGGGAAAAGAAAGATAGAAGCAAATTCTATTTTCTTAAAGTTACCTAGTGTGAGGAATAATGATTTGAACGAAATGAAAAGGTGTTTTCCTCATGCTAAAAAAATGAAATTATCGAATGTGCAATTTAACTCGTATTGAGTAAAATTCTTTGACATTTGGTTTTACTTTCTCTTTTCATTGCTAGTTTAAAGTTTGGGTTTTGGAAGGCAACTTTAGGCTACACACAGGACCTGTGATGTTCTTTTAGCATCATTTCCATCAGCCAGAAAAATACATATGATCCAGTCTCTTCTGCTCCAGCAGAGTTGTTTATTGATTGATACCTTATTAACATCAGATGGAGTAAAGCCTGAAGACGCTGTTCCCTGCAGGAGCCTGCATAGCTGACCCTCCTCAAAATCTTGGACACTGGGAGATAAGGAGCAAAATGATGTTTTTCTTTATCATTTTCATCCATCAGGATTTTTAGTTCAGAGGTAATCATGCCCTACAACCCTTACACAAAATTGTTCATCTGAAGTTATCAATGAAGTTGCAGAAATTTCCCCTTTCCTGAAGAAAACTTCTAAACTATAGGTAGGGATAGCAAACTCTCTAAATGGATTTCAGTTATTAGGAATTATGGAGTGGAAGAAAATTAACTCTCTGAAAGAACACTATTCATTTAAAAAAAAGAGGTTTAGCAAATACTTTAATCAGAAAAACTACATTGTAAGAATTTGAGTTCAGAAAGCAGCCACTTCTACATATGCTTTTCTTATTGCCTTGTCACACCCCCTGAGCACCCCTCATATTTGATAGCTCTGGGAGGAACATTCAGCTCTGTGAGGCTAAGGAGAGCCTGCTCAGGCTGCCTTCTACCATGCCTCCCTTGGAAATTTGAATTGCAGTGACACAAAAATCCTGTCCTTTCTCTTAATACTTTCCATTCCTGAAATGAGGATCAACATCTGATGTGTTGGATATCGTCTAGGAGATGTGGGGTTTGAATATTTCACGTAGAAAAGAAAACAGGATGTGTCTGACCCAGGGGTGGCAGGCTGCTGTCATCTCTCCACTGCTCAGCAGAAAGATGCTGATTGTTTTTGCTGATGCTTGGGACAGGGGAGGATCTTCCCTGTTCTAAAATAAAAGTACACTTAAGGAAAGTTTCAAGCTCACCCATCTCAAACAGGAAAAATAACTCAAACTTTGGTGGCAACTGGGTTTTTAAATGATTCATTTCCTTTGCAATTTTTATATTTTTCTATTGTCTTGGGCAGTTCTATGTTGCAGCCTGGTTTTCATGATATCCACTTTGAAGCATCTAACTCCCCTGTATTGTGTGGAGGAAAAAACCTCCTAAACGCTTATCCAGAAATTCTCCTGAGGACCTCATTATTGATCAGTTTGCTCAATATCACAAGTTGTGATAGGATCAGGGGTCTGAGGCAGGACCTCCAAATCCTGTGCTAGCACTTGACCCGCTCTCCCTTTATCTGCCTCATGCTCAGCAGAAGTTTTATTCACACCAACAGCGACAACAGCAATCACATACAGTGCAGAACACGAATTGATGTTCAAGTGTGGGATGATCAGGGGCTCTCCCTTGACTTCTTTGAGGTGCAGAGCGTCAGCAGAGGACCAAAGCCACTAGGATGTATTTCATGGTGCACCTCCAGCACTCTCATTGTGAATGGCCTTGCTGCAGCTCCCCCTGTTCGTGTTTGGATGAATTAGGCAGGGGAGCACGGGCGACTGAGCGGATCCATCAGCAGATCTGTGATACTCCTGTCAGAGCAGCAGCCCTGCAAAGCTTTCATGATTCATCAGCTCTGCCAGCACATCTTTTCATCTCTCTACATCTCTCTCAAACATGCAGAAGGGAGGTGATAACCAGATCCTTTGTGCACAGACAGATATTTAAATCTCATGTCTTGAGGGTGTATCTTGTGTGTATAAAGCTTAGTCTCTGCCATCGCCTGATGCATAAATTCCATACAGTGGAGGAGGAGGAAGTGTCCTGACCTTCCACTGCTACTTTCTACTGCAGAACCTCATTCTTTCTTGAGCTGACTTTTTCCCTCATGCTGTGAAAAAGACACTAATCATGTAATCTTTCAGAACAGCACAGAAAAAATGTTTTTACTGTAATGGAATGAAACTTTCACTTATCGCAGAGTTCTAACTGCAGATTTTTCTGTGTTATGCAGTGTGTTAGGTCTGTACAGCAACACAGGTAACTGAGCCCATGTGGACTCATTTCCCACCTAAGAAGCAGGGTTTGCAGCTTTTAAAAAAGTGAGACTTAGTGTAGTTGAAGAATATTCCTTGATATCATCAAATACTGGAATATTTAAGGTTCAAAGAGTCCTTTAAAATCATAAAGTTGAACCATTCCCACAGCACTGTCAAATCCATTGCTAAATTATATCTCCAAAACAGATGTCCAGAGATCTCTTAAATATCTCCAAAGATGGTGACTCAGCCATTTCCTCTGTGCCAACACCCGACCACCCTTTCAGTGAAGAAATTTTCCTTGATATCAAACCCAGACCTCGCCTGGCACAACTCAAGGTAATTTCCTGTTGTCCTGTCCCTTCCTCCTTGGGAGCAGAGCATGACATCGTGTAGGGAAGTTGTACAGAGCCAGAAGGTCCCCCCAAACCTCTTTTTCTCCAGGCTGAGCCCACCCAGCTCCCTCAGCTACTCCTCATCAGATTTGTGCTCCACTGTGGGTTTGTGTCCACGTTCTACACACCATCCTTCCCAAATCAGGTGAACTCTCTCCTTCTCAATTTCAGTCCTCTAAATTACAAGGAATTATCTTAAATGTGCTTTTGGAGACTTGGAACTCTAAAATTGAATTGCAATACTTTTATTTTTTTCCCATAGCTGCAGTTCTTGTCTCTTGTTTTTTTCAGGGATGATATATATATATAAATCATGATTTTGGTTCTCATTTATAGGAGACATGTAAGTAGTTACAACAGATGTTTTGTTTTTCCATCAGAATGTTTCCACTGGAATACAGAACACTAAATTAAACTTAGAATTAAATTTTGCTGCCTAAAAAAAGAAAAGCCTATTTTACATATACCCTTCCAGGTGATAAAAAAGCATAAAAGACATGTATCATAACACACTGTGATTACTAAAGCAGGCTTTAAAATAACTTGATACCATCTGAAGTGGCACAGCTTTGCTTCTGTCTTTTTCCTAATAACAAAATGGATATTTTCGTTCACACAGTTCTGAAAGGTTGGGAGCCAGTGCCTTTTTTGAAAATGGCATTTGCACCACAACTGTGTCTCAGTTGAAACTTAATCTTGATGTCTGAATAAGCAGAACCAGAATTGATAAAGGCATTTCAGATTATTACTTTAAAATCTGTGTATGACTTGAAATCGATTATAGAAAATGTAATGCAATGACTCACTTGAAGGCAAAAGGAATGTGTTCATGCTCATGTGAAGAGAAACAATATCACAGAAAGAAAGAGCTCTAAAAAGACTGAGGTCATGGCAAGAAACATAAAAAGGTCTTTCCATTTTACTGCTTGTATTAATTCACATTTTCCCTAAAAGTTGCTCTTTTTTTTCCTGGTTTTGGATATCTGATAAGTGTCCTAAGGCACTCAGACTAGACTTTAAATCAGTGCAAGGAACACTGATTTATGAGTCTGTGATTATTTAGTGACAATCCTCATTAGCCCAAAAAATAACATTTACATTTTCTTACCAAAATTATTATAGGTGTGGGTGTTCTAAGATTTGGGCCCAGAGTTTGCATAAAGTGGCTGTTGGTCTTCTCAGGGCTCAAAGAAGATAATTGCTGTATGATCCATCCCTGGCAGTGTCCAAGGCCAGGTTGGACACTGGGGCTTGGAGCAGCCTGGGACAGGGGAAGGTGTCCCTGCCCATGGCAGGGGTGGCACTGGGTGCTCTTTAAGGTCCCTTCCAAACCAAACCATTCTAGGGTTTTGTGATTTTATGATTATGTGAATCTGTGATTATCTGATTATGGGATCCCATTATATTTGGGTTCTTTTTAGTTTATGTGAAGCTCAACTTCAGAACAAGTTTGTTCTGAAGTTGAGCTGTTTTGTTATCCACTTTCCAAAATTACTCCTAAAACCTCTGAATTCTGACAGTAACCAAATGCAAAATTCAGAATACTATTAATCTCCTATATACAGAGGGAAGCTATACTTTTGAGAGAAAATTAAGATATAGGTTTACATAATCTTGGCCTCAATTCTAGACATTCCCTGAATATAAATTTGTATTTACCAAATTACAACTTTTTTTAGTACAATGCTCATAGTTAGACATATAGAATTCTGTTTGCAAAAGGATTTTGTTATTTTCCCACTTGATTGCACTTGGAATCAAATTATTTTCAGAATTCCCCAAAAATAGCAGCCTAAAATTTTAGCTTGATTTATTTCACAATAAAATCTTTCAATGCATGAAATACCTAATGTTATGATCGGGTAAAAAAGCAGACAGAGTCAATGGTATCAAGGACAAGAGCAACGGGTACAAAAGGAATGATAAGAATTTCTGTTTAAGTATAAGAAATTTACTTTGAGGATGTTCAAATACAGAAGTTGGGAGACTCTCTATTCTCAGAGACAGTAGTCATGGGAAATTGTCTAGCTGATTCTTTTTTAATGGGGAAGTTGAACTCAACATCTGGAGATATCTCATCTAACATCAATAATTCTGTGATTTGACTCTGACAAATAATATGACTTGTACAGATTTTTTTCAGTGAGGAAGATATCTATTCCTGTTTTAAAAATTATGAGATCTCACTTCATCCTTGGAATATTCTTTTTTAATTACTCCTCCTCTTGTTCATAAAATTATATTTTATTTCCAACCCATGTTTTTGTAGCTTTAAAAAAATGTATTTGATATCACATCTTCAAGACATTGAGGTATGCTGTCATTGCTGTCATTCTAGGTTTCATGCAGAGAGTGCTCTCATTTTTAAGGAAATTTTGGATGGCTCCACCCATTTCTCCAATTAGAAGATATAAAAAGTCTCTCGCTATCTTTGTATACACAAAATATGAGCCTACATGCAGAATGAAGTCATACGTGACAAAATATTCTGCAGGAAAATGAGGTCAGTTGGTGCCGCAGCCTCCACTAGATTTTGAATTTTCATCCTTTTCAAGATAATCCGTCTTGTATGTCAATCCCACTTCCCTGAAATGTTTTAATCCCTGGAATGACAAGAAATTTTACCAGTAAAATGTAGGAAATTACAGCTTTTCCAGACCTAACGTACATTACAATCATTAAATAAAGGCTTTTATTTTCTCAACAGTGGAGAGGTGGATAGACAATACTCCTGCATCCAAACATCTCGCTGACTCTATTTTTAATCTCTTCACACAGACATTATACAAGGCTTTTTGAGGCTATTAACTTACTCTTTCCTATAGTATATTTTTACTTTATTTTTGAAGCTCAGTATAAACTTAGAAATGCAGTTGTCCAAATTCTATTACTATACAGAAATGAGATACAAATTAAAGATTGCTCTTTTTAGGTCACCACTGTATTTTAACCTCCAGAGAGATTCTAATGGTGCTTATAAAATTCTTCATTTTTTTTTTTAATTACTGTAGAAATAGTAATCAGCTAGTAATCAAATAGTAATCAGTAGAGAAAGAATTTATAGAGCAAATCCAGGTGGGGCTTTCTTTTAAGGGAAAAATGCCATCTTTAATACTATAAACAATATTTTTAAAAATCCAGGATGGATCAGAAATTATTTTTGTAATAAGAATGAAAGACTAAAAAATGAAAAAAAAAAAAAAAAAAAAAAAAACCAAAAAAAAAAAAAATAAAAAAAAAAACCAAAAAAAAAAAAATACAAAACCAAAGAAACCAAACTAAAACAAACTTCACTTATGCAAATTGTCATCACTATAATTCAGTTCAGAAAAACTTCAGTTCATCTCAGCTTCAGGAGAACTACACGTCTGTACACAGCTGCTGATAAACTGGCACTGCTTACCACATAATTGTCTCATGTGACTTCTCATTAAATATTATTGTCCTCTTCTGGCACTGAGCTGTGATAACGTGAAAGCAATACAGATAGGAAATTCATTTGTTTAGGATGAGGGATTCTCCTAATTGGAAAGGAATATTCCAAAGAACAATGTTTTGTTGACGTGGGTTTAATACCTGACTGGTTTGATAAGGTAAATAAGACTTAGAACAGTTTAGACTGCCAAAATGTAGGGTTCACAAATGATGTGGTTGAATTCAGCTGAAGTTAATGAAACTACTCTTAATTTAAGGGAGAAAAAATGAAAGCCATTACTCTCTAGAACATCAGATGTAATTGGCTGTAATCCACTCAAATGAGTAAGTATTGTTGTGATATAAAGTATATTTGCCATCGTGCATAATCCTCCTTGCCTGCAAAATTTTCAGTATTCTTAAAATATGCTGTTCTATTAATAGCCAAATGTCAAATTAAAGAAACATTTTAATTAAATATTTTTGAGATTTGACTCAAAAATGTCCAGAAAACTGTAGAAAACTGTAGATCAAAAGTAAAGTTATCTGAGCTATGAGCTATATATTTCTTCTGTTCTCCCCATCATTTCCTCACCATTGCTGTAATGAATGAAAGAACAAAAAGAGGCGCATTAACTGATTTTTAAAAAATATAATTTTTGATGCTTTAAAAAAGAAAATTTTTGTTTTACCAATTGACTGACTGAAACATTTCTTTTCTGAAGTTGCCTCCTATTAGATGTGTTTTAATCAATTTATTTCTTCACACAGCCTATTGAGGTGTGAAGAATACCTGTGGAACTGAGATATGATAACATAATATTTTAATTTTCCTGTTGGCCTCATGCTTCATTCTATTTTACACAATTTGAGGCATATTTGAAGCAGTGGCAGTGTCCTAGATCTTACATATTGAAGAAGGTAAGTCTTTGCAGAGGGGATAACAAAACATCTTTTCATGGCCTTAAGAAAATAACAACATTATCGCTGGAATATCATTGCGTATAAGTAAACCTTATTTTGAAAAAATCTCCTTCATATCTGTGACTGAACAAGAAGAAAAAAAAAAAAAAAGAAAGGTTTTGTTTGTTTTGAACTTTTCCATTTTTAATCCAGGTTATACTTGTCATAGGTCTGTGATGGGTTGACCCTGGCTGGAGGATGGATGTCCACCAAAGCTGAAAAATGTGCTTGAAAGCTGCTTCAGGCTGTGGCCATACACAAGAACTGATTAAAAAATCACACTAATGCACTGTCAAAATTGAGAGGCTTTCCCCCCTCTCAGTTGTTTTCTTTTACACTTAGTGACAGATATTTAGAAGCCTATCTTTGTAAAAATTTGCAGTGAAAACAGAATGTGGCTTCCTGTCTTCAAGAACTGAGGCACCACAGAATGCTGCACATTTCTTCTGGGCTCAGAGTGATGATTTGGAGTAGGTGGCTATACAAATGTTAGAAGAAGGATGGGAAGTTTTTGGTCTATTGAATTGGTGGTTTGGGCACGGAGAAGAGTTATACTGTGTGATAATGAGCAAAACTCCACTAAATTGTTTCAGGCAAAACCTGCACAAATTTACAAATGGTGATGCTTTGAAAATATTTGATATCATGAAACCCAAAGAAAGAGATACCAAAGTGGTGGAGGCTTTTTAGTTTTGTTTTTGGGGTGCTTTCCGGCATATTTAAATTTTACGTGGTTTCCCAGAACTGTTCTGTCTGCACCAGTTTTTGATAATTAGCAGGGGTTTTCCCATCCTTTTCAAGAGATTCAACAGTGTTCTTCAAAGGAGTTCTGAAAGGTAAATACTTTTTATTGGACCAGGAATGGGAAGCAGGCTACTACTCTCTTTGTGGGAAGAGCAATTACAACAGCTATGGTTCAGCTGTTTTATATCACAACATGCTTCTAGCAGACGGAAAAACTTATGACCTGTAAAGTTTATTAGCTAAATTATCTTTGTTTTCTGTTAGACTAGTGAACAAGGCTAGGAGGAATAATGAAAATCATAAGGATGATTATTGATATGTGAAGAACCTCTTGCATATTTAATTTTAAATGTAAAGTCTTTTTCATTCTGTTCTTGTCTGAGCGCATGGTGTGTTACTGATCAGAGGAAATCTGTCTGTTCTGCTGGCTTGCATTAGTAGTATGACGATTTTCATCCTTCTGGTGCCCTGTAAAGCTCAATGTCCTTCATTTTCCTGCCTCGACTCTAATGTAAAGTTCCTGCTTTTTGCAGAAATGCAGCAACACAACACCTGCCTGTGAGAGGCCGGTAATAGCAGCAGAGTTCAGGCAGGTCCCCTGAGGTCCACAAGTGTTCATCGAGGGCAAAGCATTGGAAAATGAACAAGTTGATGTACTTTTAGAGGTCTCTGATGCCTAATTATTTCAAATTATGTCATTCTCACAGTTAATACTGGAAGAAGTTAACCAAAGTTAATTATCATGTGCTTTGGCAGTCTGCTCAGTTTAATTATTCTGCTGCATTCTGTTAGGGCAAACTATCCAGATAGTAATGCTGATAAAAATTCCTTATAAAATTGCTATCTTGGCTGAGGGCTCTGTACCATGAATGACTGCTCTTGTGCTTTGGTTGCTGAATGGTGCATTTTTTATGAGTTACCAGCAGACTCTGTTTCTAGAAATAAAGCTGCCAAGGAAAATAGTGGATTAAATAAAGTTGGGATATGAGGAAAAGGACTGGATGGGCTTTAAGGTCCATTTCAACTCAAACCTTTCTGTGATTCTTCAATTTTCTGATCTTGGTTCTTACAGCTGAAAGAAAAATAACTCCACTAATATTTCACATCTTATAGACAAACCAAATGGTAGAAGATGATGCTTCAAGGATGCCATACTTTGTTTAGAGTTTCCGGAAGTCCTTTGGACCAACATTTTACTCAGTTAGCATTTTTGCACAACTCAGAAGAGTCTCATTTTTTGAGGAAAAAAAAGGAGAGACTACATCTGGTGTACTATATATACACAGGTTAGAGCAAGGGAGGCTAACATGGTTGTAAAAGTATGACCAAGCAAATCCCAGCTGGCTTTTTTTTTTTATTCTTGTTTAGTTTGGTTTTGTGGTTTTTTCACAATATAGGCTGAAATATATCTTTTGGGTATGGTTTATCCATAAGTGTGGAAATTCAGAACAATTTAGTTTTTTGCCAGCCTTAGGGAAAAAATTAAAATTTGCATTTCTTTTCCCACCTCTAAACAGCACAAAAAGAATGTTTTTCTACAGTTAAAAATAAATTACATACAAATATGATTCCAGCAGAAAAAGACCCACAAAAAAAAAAAAAAAAAAAAAAAAGTTTTTATCTGTTTCTTCCTGGTCAGTGTACAGATTGTCTTGAACTGAGTTTCTGATTTTGTTTTCACAAATGTGAAAGAAAACCCTTGACATCTTAGCTTTGCACCTGGAGACTCCTCAGGAAGTTTGTTTCTATGCTACACCCCTCTTCAGAGCAGAAAATATGCCTCTGTGACACAATCGTGGACACTCACCATCACAAAAACTTCTCTATTTAGATCAAAAAAGACTGCAAGATTTCTGAGGGAATAAAAATAAACCTTATAATAAAAAAATTTACCTGGCTGAATAAACACTTCCAAGCTCAGCAATTGAAGGTTTTGAGAGTTGATAAGTCTTGACTGAAGTTTTCAGCATTGATCAGTATTCTGTCTTCCAATGGAAAATGTAGATTATTTTAACTGAAAAGATGGCTTGCTTGTGTATGTAAGAATTTTCTCAGTCTCTCCTGACATCCAAGCTGAAGTGATGAATTTTTTGACTTGCTGACCCACCCCCACCAACCTCCCCCCTCCCCAAAAAAAAAAGAAGATATCTAGGTAGCACGCCTGCATCAGTGAATTTGCATGCAAAGTTGAGGACAGAAGGACAGAATGCCACATGGTCCTAAGACAAAGCTGTTCTGTGTTTTACAACAGAATAATGCCAGGAAGGAAATTAACCTTCGGCAGTTGGCATGTGACAAACTTCCACAAGCGAAGTTCCTTCAAATTTTGGGGATGAGCAAACCGGTTGATTTAGATCAGCGCATAGATGGAAGTGGAAGGATATTCATCACTCCGTGGATCTGGCTTTGAGAGATGATTTATGGTCTGCAGCCCTGAAGTCTAGCAGAGCTTTCATATCCAAAGAGCTGTCAGGGAAGTGGTGTCACACCTGGCCAGTTGCATGTCTCAATGCTGAGGGAGGACAGCACTGGAGCAGAGTTTGTAGCTGCACACAGAACAGATTACAAAAATGTCATGGGTTGAATCCAGCCCTTCTTTCTCAGGCAAAATATATTCTTTCAAGGCACTTCTGCAAGAGAAAATATATCTTCTTCTTTTTTCATAAAGCTCCTTGAAATTCCCCAGCAACCCAACCTGTAGCAGCTGCAAAGGTCTTCTTTTCTTCTTTTGACGCATTTCAGCTTTCTCACCCACAATGTCCTTATCAACTAAGCTTGTACCTCAACAACTGAAATGAATTTTCCTTTTCTTCACATTCAGATACCTTTTTCCATCTGGAATCCACTGCAATCTTGTTTTCCTTGTTGCCCATTAACAAAACACATTAGGAACACCTCTGGTTACCTTTAGGGAACAAGTATTGATTTACAAACTTCTGTGGAAGAAGAAAATTGTTTCTTTCTGAGAAAATGATCTCCTCTTAGATGTCAGACTATTTTGACACTGAATTGATGGATGACCTTGTTCTGCTCTAACAGTTACATTCTAAAAAATCTCATTGATTAAAACACGATTCCTCTAATTTATATTTGGGACTTCCACATGTCTCTTATTCAGTCTTTGCAACAGAGCCATTGAAAGTCAACATAAATACCCTTGTAAGCGTGGGAAGAACATGGTTGTAAATTTCCTTTGGGTCAAAAAGATTAATTTGTTCTATTAATTAGCATTCAGGCCACTGAGATTTAAATATAACTTGTAGAATGCTAAGCAAAATACTCTACAAGGATCTAATATCTACTTTGTTCTACTTGATTAAACACAACACAGGTGCCACTGGACCTCTTGGAACTACATAATATACTTTTATACTCAGATGTCCCAGTTTCTCCTTCATTTGCATTTGCTCAGACTTTTAAACTGCAGCACTTGCTATCAAATCGCCCATGCAGAGAGAAAGTCTGAAATAAATTAGCTTTCTTCAACCCAGTGCTTTTTTTCCCTTTTTGTTTCCTTTTTTTTTTTTTTTCCTTTTTCTTTCTTTTTATTATTTCTTCCTTCTTTCCCAACTTTCCTGAGTGGCCTAAACCACAAATTAACATCAGAAGGAACTGATAAGCTATAGACTGGTTTTATTTCTATCCAAATATATCGATATCTAATATATCTATCTGGATATATATATGAGATGTGTATATATATTTACACTTGTTTGATTAAATATGTAGATTGTGTCTGCTAATTCACATCAAGAATTACACAGTCATATGCTCTTTTTGCCATGCTCTAAGTATTTTATCCACTGGAAAAATAAACATTGAAGGACTTATTTTAAAAAACTTCTCATTAAACATTAAATAAAGTAATTTTAAGAACCTTTTTCTTGTTTAAAACATGCTTCCTGTTATAACAAAGCCTTTTGTTGTTGTCCTTTCTTCTTTGAAAAAAGAAAAGTCAACATTTCACTTTCAGATTCATCATCTTTCATTAGCATACAATATAGTCAATCACCAAATTTTTTTTTAGCTTTGTACCGTAAGTAAGATCAGCTAGATCAGGTAAATCCTTCTGGGTTGTTTTTTGGTTTGGTTTGTTTTTTGTCTCTCATGTTTCTAGCTGTTCTACCTACATTGTAGCAATATCTGCCTTACTTTATTCAGACTCCTAAATCCAGTATCATCCTTTTTAACAGCTAGTGAATGTATTCCTGGGAATACACAAAATAGGTCAAAGGTGTGGGGTGAGCCCCAGGGCAAGTAACAGAAATAACAAAGGTCTGGGCTGTGCAGAAAATTCCTGTTGACAGAAATAACCAGGCTATGACAAAATAAATGTAAAGTGTCCAAAATTATTGAAATGTCTTATATTTGGGGAGTGAAAAAGATTATGTACCTATAAATTCTTGTGAGCTTGTGCTGTCAAAACTGTATTTATATACTTTCATGGTCATGTGCATCAACCCCCAGAAAAAAAAAAGTAATTATTTTCATTAAGAATACATTTTTTAGTTTGGTTTTGTTAAGCAAAATCTATAACTTTGGAAAGTATAATTTGAAACATTACAGAAAAAAACCAAAATAAAATGGTTAAATGAAACTGAGAGGTGAGCGCCCCTTCTACTAAAAACTGAATTTGTCAGTGAAGGGTGTAATCACTATTAAGTAATCCAGGTTTCACAGGTGTTAGAACATAAAAAAAATCTTCCCATTTAATTACCAATCCTTCATTTTGACCTGAGTAGGAAGCAATTCAGAGAAAATTATAGTGTGTATATTACATAGTTCAGTTTTTAATCTTAAGCAAAAATGTCCTTGAAGATGTACTCAAAAAGACTCAATATCAATGTTTCACGAGTTTCTAGAGTTGAAAGCTAATATGGGCAAGATCCCAGCTGGTCAAAATAGGTACAGCTCTACACTCTCCAGCTAGGGAGAAAATATTTATGAAGATCTGAGACCAATATTTTACTCTTCACAGACCAATGCCTAATTATCTGTGCCATTAGGCATAAAAATATTATTATTCTCACCAAATATAACCAATTTCCTTTTGGTCTTTTAAAGTCACAGGCTTTGCACAACTGTGTTTGGTAGGTGTAAGTTCCTCTTTCAAATGCAAAAAAAACCCCAAAAAGCCAAAAAAACCCACAAAAATCCACCCCCCCCCAAAAAAAAAAACAAAAACAACCAATCCCACCACTTGAAGTTTTTAATTTTTTTTTCAGCTGTACATATTTTGCGAATTTCATTCCACTGACAGCAGTGTGATTAGTCTACTGATCTTTTCATTTCACTTGGAAGAGACAGCAAAAACAGGGAAATGTTGTTTATTGATGTATTGCTATCACTGCTGCAGTGACAGCTTTAGTCATACTCTATGTGAAAGAGTCATTAGCCAAATGGAAATCTGAGGCCAGAAAGCGTTCCTGATGTTCAATGAGATAGCTCAGTTATTTGAAAAACAGTGTGTATTTCATCACAAAACCCTCAGATTCTTTATCGGGATATTTTATTTTTCAGGCTTTAGAAGTAGAGCCATCCAGAGCCTTCCAATTGCTTCTCAATATTTAAATGGACTGTTGTGGTCCGTTTTTTCCATCCAGGCCTCTGCAACTGCAGGAAACTGTTGTTTGGACACTTTCATATCCATAGGGAGCCAGTTCCATATTCTTACATTGGTTTTATATGTGTGAAAAACAGGGAACCAGACTGTAAATTTTACAGCCTGCTGCAAGTGGAGACTTTGAGTGTTGATCTACAGAAATCTAAAATTTATCTGAATCAGAAATAATCTCTTGATATTCTGTGCTGATACAACCAACACAGACTACCTCTTCTGAGTGGTACTGATGCTAAATTGTTTTATTCTATTTTCTGAATATCTGAAAAAGCCTTTCTAAGCCAGTGACCTCGTCAATTCTGTCTTACTTTGCAAAACTACGGGTTTAAATGTCATAGAATTTAATGTGAAAAACCTCCCTTCCTATCATTCTGGCATTTCAATGCAAATTATCTTAAATGAAATTGCTTGGCAATGGATTGTATTTAAATAAAATTGAAAAACATCAGCTTTTTAAAAAGCCACAAAATATCCTCCACAAACAAACAAGAACTTTTATCAAAATAGTTCTTTGAGACTCACCAACTTTTTGATCCAAATGTAATACAGAAATAGTTTTTGATTATCATTCTTTTAAAGTTTAATTACTCCTCGACCAATTTCTCCTTTTTTGTTTCCATATTTTCTGTCAGTTTCAATATCTTTACTAGAACTGCTGTGCACATTTTCCCTTCTTACTTCAAACATTCACATATGACTTGTACATTAGTAGTAAAGTGTTCAATACCTTTCCAATGATCCTGTTATTAGAAGCTTTGCATTTTCCATTAGGGTTAAAAAAGAAATAGTAATGTAGAAGAATTATTTTTGGACTTTGTATCCTTCTGCATTAGAAAAATATCAAGTTCCCTGAACTCATTTTAGATATTCATTACAACCTAGATTATAAAACTTTCAAGATTTCTGATAACAGAATGAAAGTGGTAACCCATTACAACTCAAAGATTGCGTGTGGGAAAATTCTTGTGAATTCTTGATAATTGATGAAAAATTTCTTCCTATATGGCCTTCTGCTTCATTCAAAAAATATTCAGGAACCTCATTTCAGACATGGTCCTGGACTTTCTGGCTATTTGCAAGGAATATCATGCTGTAAAATATTAATGTTTATATTAGAGGTCCTTAGCAAAACAGATTAAACACTAAAGCATCAGCCAACATAAGAAGCTTAGGGTCTTATCCTCAGAAAGCAGATGTTGTTCTGCAAAAGCTCAGACTCACATTCTCAGGCCCTACCACTCTTTCAGGCAGAGCTAATGCTTTGGTCTCAACCATAAACATTGCACTGCGAGAGGCTGGAAAGAGTTTTTCCCCCAAGCAGTTCATCCCCATTTGACTCATGAGGCACAAAAACTAATTTTTGGTTGGAAATAAGTGTGTACAGTTGCACTTTTCTCTGGGTTAAACACTGGCTGATGGCTGGGCCCAGACAGAGGCAGGGACTAGTGCTGCAGCCAACTTATGAGTGGTCACTTCTGGTGTTCCCCAGGGCCCAGCATTGGGCCCTGTTCTGTTCAATATCTTTATTGATAATCTGGAGAGCAAGTCCTCCCTCAGTGAGTTGGTGGATGACACCAAGCTGGATGGAAGTATTGATCTGCTGCATGGCAAGAAGGTTCTGCAGAGGGACCTGGACAGGCTGGGCAATGGGCTGAGGCCAGTAGTGTGAGGGTCAACAAAGCCAAGTGCCAGGTCCTGCCCTTGGGTCATAACAACCCACGGAGCACTCCAGGTTGGGGCAGAGGGGCAAGAAAGCTGGAAAAGATTCTGAGTGTTCTGGTGCCAGCAGCTGGACATGAGCCCAGGGGTGTCCAGGTGGCCAAGAAAGCCAATGGCCCCTGGGCTGTCCCAGCCGTGCTGTGGCAGCAGGAGCAGGGCAGTGACTGTCCCTGTGCTGGCACTGCTGAGGGACCACCTCGAATCCCAGAGTCAGTTCTGGGCCCCTCATGACAGGGAATTGAGGGGCTGGAGCATGTCCAGAGATGGGAATGAAGCTGGGGGAGAGTCTGGAGCCCTAGGAGCAGCTGAGGGAGTGGAAAAGGGGTTCAGCCTGGAGAAGAGGAGGCTCAGGAGGGACCTTCTGGCTCTGCACAACGCCCTGACAGGAGGGCACAGCTGGGGGGGGGTTGGGCTCTGCTCCCAGGGAACAGGGAGAAGAGGAGAGGGAATGGCCTCAGGCTGGGCCAGGGGAGGCTCAGGTTGGACACCAGCAGGAATTTCTCCATGGAAAGGGTGGTCAGGACTTGGCAGGGGCTGCCCTGGGAGGTTTGAAGTCCTTGGAGGTGCCCAAGGAAGGCCTGGCTGTGGCACTCAGGGCTCTGAGTGGGAACAAGATGGGGATCAGGCACAGCTTGGACTTGATGGTCTGAAAGGGCTTTTCCAACCATTGTGATTCTGGGATTCTAAGGTAAATAACATAACACACCAAGCTGCACATTTATGTTGGACACCACATGTTTCTGTTCTGGTATCACCTGTAATTGTGAAATATAACTACCACAGGTTTGCAGACTTAGCTGAGGATAATGAGAATGTGCTACCATCAAACCAGGAACCTGCCACCACATATGGACACAAGTCAGGATCTCCCAAACCCACCTTAACCAGTCACCCATCAATGCAATGTGCTTTAAACAGGTTTCAAAGACCAGTATTCTAATGGAAGACTTCCACATCTTCTCTTTTCTTCTTTTTGACCTCAAAGTTATTTGTAATAACATTCTGGAGAAGCTGACACTGCAGACAGATATCTCCCCTAGGTGGTACGGTCTATCTGCTGTCATACATTAGTGGTGGTTTATTCTTAAGGTATATTTGGCTTGGAACATAAATTTTATATTAACATACCCCAGTATGTTTACATAACCCCATTTCTAAGGTTATTCTTTTCTCTGAACCATTTTCCACAAGATAAAAGCTCTCTAGGCTGATAATTTAAACTTTACTACTGTCATCCATTTTCATTAGTGTCACTTTCAGAACTAATTGAGGGATACTATAAAAAAGATGTACAGAATATCTTATTTACTGCTTCTGTGAATACATTTTAATTATTTCACAGGAAAAGATACTTTGCAGGCTACATTTCCAAAACCTAATTTTATTATGGTACATTAAGAACTGGTTAATTTTTTGAAACTCTTGCAAATTGTTAATTCACTGCTTTATGTCACCTTGCAAAATTAGTAAACATTTCTTAGATTTTACAAGGAAAAAAATAATAGAATTATGTCACTTTTAAAATTTGAGGTTATTCTGAAACATGTCTGGGGAAAGAAAAATATTGCTCTGCTATTAAAATAAAAAGGTAAAGTTTGTCTTGCACTTTCTTCGTCTATTAGTGAATTTCCTTTTAACATTTCTTATAATTAGCTTATTACATTACTTATATTTTCAGAATAATCAAAATCCTTTCATTTCCCACAGTAACAGAAGAGCATATATGACTTATAAAGAGCCAAAATCACCTCCAAAGAAAAGTGTGCAATCCTGTTGATTTCAGAAATAGCTGCAAAAACCAACTTGGCCAGTTATTGTGAACATGATTTAACTTTGACATAATAAAAGAAAAAAAATTCCTAGAACCTTGGCAGGATTGTGGTGAATTGAACTAGTTTCAAAGAAAAACATCAAAACTGTCAAAAGTAAGGGCTTAAGTTCATTTTTATTGTAATCTTACGCTGATGACAAACAAGAGTTTTGTTTCAGACCTAGAGGACATTCAGTACTGGGAACACTGGCATATTTAATATCAAACATGTGTTGGCTTATGGCACTCATATTTGCCCAAATCTACTTTTTATTACAGTTTAGATGACCTATAAGGTTGAAAAGTCTTTATGTGATTAACATACTTGCCTTGGGATCCACAGGAAACCTTGGATTTATGAAAATAAAAATGAATGAGAAAAACCTAATCAAAATATCACAATCTCTAACAAAGGCTTGATCTAAACAAAGAAACGAATTTTTGATTTGGCCAATTAGTTTTTCTCAGCTCTGTAGCACAGTGCCACTACTTAATCAGTCATCCCCTGACAAAGAGCATTTTCAAATCTTATTTTAGGACAGAGATACTGGAGCTGTCAAATAAACGTTGATCAATTTCCCAAAAATTTCCTAAACGAGCAGCACAGCACAAAAATTGCTCAGTTTGCAAGAGCACCTACAATGATGGGATGGTATCCAGAGGGAACTGGACATCCCTAGAAGTGGACCATGGGGATCTCAGGAGGTTTAACCAGGCTCTTTTGGGGGATTATTTCAATATAATTTACAGTTACCCTGTCGAAATTTGGCAGATCATTGGAAGTTCTTTAAGAAAGAAAGAACTAAAACTTTATACCCAGCTAAAAAAAATTTAGCATGAGAGATCCAGTTCCCATTTGGTACTCAGTAAAATAACAGCATTTTGAAATGTTTGAGGAGGAAAGGTTTCAACACCATACAGATACTTAGGGGAAAAAATTAATTAGAAACATAGCTTGAATTAAAACATTTATTAACAATTATATAATTTTGTTATTTAGGTTTATAAATTCTAGGAATCATTATATATATTTTAAGTAACAGGGACATTAGATATGAATGTGATGTTTCAGAAACTATTTTCATATTGCCTCCACTATTAACAGCTCATGATTGCCTGACTGCTTAAACAATTTCAAGGTAATCCGATAAACATAGATTTTTTTCTGCAGAAACAGAAAAAAGAGTGATTTGTACTTTGTTCAACAGTTAATTAAAAGCAGTATTTTCATAGATCAAACTAGCCAAATCTTCCAAATGGAAATATGTCTTTACCTTGCTATATGACTTGGGGGGAAAAAAATTATAGCCGAGAAATGTAGTTTGTAGTGGTCATTGTCTTAACAGTAAGAAAATTGTCAAAATTTTTTACATGAGAGTAAATTTTTTTTTTCTTATCCTAGGTTTGACTTTCTTCCCTCTTATTTCATGTTGTGTTTTGCAAGGCTCTTTAAAAGGTGCCTCAGAATCCTGAATTCAGTGGGAAGTCCATTACTTGTTCAGCAGCAAATCCTCAGTAGCTGAATCATTGTGAAAATCCCACTACACTTTAATGATATACAACAAGCTGAAAGCTTTTTTTTTAACTATGTATCTTTTTAATTTGTAGGTGTGAATCACACTCTTGGATTCCACAGGTAGTTGATTCTCTTGATGAAACAGAAATAAATTCTGCTATAAGGAACATGATCAAGAGATTTTTACGTTTTCAGAAAAAAAAAAAAAAGAGAAAAAAGTTCAGATTTATTGTATTCCTTTTTTTTTTCTTTATCAGTTTGTTCTGTTTAGAATGACAAAGGGGGCATAAATTCAAATTATCTGAAGTTGAGGAATTACCTGGTCTTTAAACCCAAGTAACAAAAGGAAAAGAATGTCCAAACAGTAGCATTATCTAGTCTGATATCCTTTTTGCAGAATTCAAAATAATTAGCAAAGAAAGAAGTTGTTATGGGAACACTGAATTCTGATTCCTTATTCACACTTTGAATCTTAGTGCCTTTTTGAATGCTCTTTTCTACAAAAATGTAAAAATTTAAAGTACATTTCAGATTATATAATGTAAATGTGTAGCAAACTACTTTTACCTATAGTATATGGTACAAGATTAATCCAAAGCACATTATACTTCTTTTAATTAAGAATTAAGCCAAGTTATCACTATGTGGGTTGTTCTGCCAAAGTAAATGCCATGTACCAGTCAAATAACTCAGAGACATTTATTTTCTTCAAGACTAAAAAGCTTTAAAGAAACTTAGTAAGATTTGAGTCTTGGGAAAAAATCTGAAAAATCTATAAGGCTTCATGTGCATATTTATGTAATTAGTCATAGTTAAAATTTAAAATATTTTTGTCTTTTCTACTTTTCCTAACAAAGGAAACTGGCAATTTTCCTACTTCCTAGAATTTTAACAACTTGCAAAAAATTTTGAAGCCAAACTTTAAAAATGTCATACCAGACATAGCAAAGAAACTATATGCAGGGCATTCAAACCATAGAAATGCAAAACAAAAATTTTCCTCTCAATATACATTTCTCAATATTATCAAGAAGAATAATAGAGAATGGAAATAAAAGTATCCAGTAATGAGTGGATCTTTGTCAAAAACAGCACATTTTCCACTAAGAAGTGCTATTATGCATTGGGATTTTGTCACCTGAGGGGAAGGCATAGGGCAGTTGAGCAAAGGGGGTAGGAATAGATATCCGTAAAGAAAACAGAAGCAGGTGAAATTAAGACAAATATGATGCAAAACTGACTGGCCTTGACTGGACAAGATATCCCAGAGATCATAGATAAAATGAGATGTACAAAAACTAATTTTTGATGACCTGAGCCTCATCACTACATGACCTACTTGTGAAATATTTCTCTTTTCAAATTACTGGAGGAAAAGTTGTCATTCGGATATTTATATGTGAGTGGAGAACAGAGGGAGGATTTCTGAGGGTGGAATGATCATGCCTGGAGCACATTAGTAACTTAATTTTTAATTTCATTTCAAGCCATCCTACATTCATTTAAAATAAGCTATTTTTCACAGAAGAATACTCTGCAAAAGAAAAAATAAAATGTTAGAAATGTTTCTAAAGCCAAAGGGTTTAATCCAAAAGTCACCCAGAAAAAGAAAGAGTAATGCAGAACTTTCAAGTAAAAATGATAGATGTTAAATTTAGCACATATTATTCTGACAATAAATAGTCTCCAAACTTCAGGTTTTATATTCTAAAACAAATAGAGAAAACTAAAATGTGAAATCTGATGGACCCATTAATTCCATCTTAGAGACAAAGAAAATAATGTGACATATATAGATGAGCCCAAAAAAGGTTAATCTAAGAAGGATTTTTAGATTTTATCTTCAAGGTTTTGATTGTCTGTTTAATTATAAGATCAGCAAGAATTTTGCAATGATGAAATGGCTTACTTAAAAAAACCTTCACCAGTCAGATTTCCTTTCCATCTCCAGAATGATTGGTTTTGTGGTGCTTTTTTGCTTGTCTAATTTTACCTTTCTAATTTCCTTCTGCTTCTTCAGGTATAAATTTTCATATGCATATAAATCTAAAGGGATGGAGTTTTTACTTTGAGATTCTGACCAAAGATTTCAAAGGAGGATGTATTAAACATCTGCTGAGTAGCAGCTCAGAATGACTGATATTTGTGTTCCAGAGGACGTATAAGCAAGGAAGAACATTTTGACTCAGGTTTTACTTTTTGGAGGGGGGAATGTTTGGGGTTTTTTTGTTTGTTTGTTGTTTTTTTTGGAGGGGGGGACGCTTTGGGGTTTTTTTTGTGATGCTGAACATCTCAGGGGAAGTCATGAATTCTAATGACTCTCAGTGACTGCAGAGCTAGGCAGAGCTGTTTTACAGCTTATTACAGAGGGCTTGATCCCACCAAAGCCCCATAAAGTGAATAACAAAATCTCCCTGCCAGTGATGTGCTTTGGAAAGTCCTTTTGCCTGAGACTGAGAAAACAGATTTCTCAAAGAGATCACAACAGTGAATATTTATACACTTAGCCAATGAGGAGAATCCACTCTGCCACACAGATACAGGTGCCTTAGAAAAGGGCTCAGGGGAATTAGCAGAGATCTGCTTTGACTTAAGAATAAATAAAGAAAGGGTACATAAATCATAAGTTCAGCCTTGCTGTATCACACTGAAGCGTTGATGTTAAAGAAGCAAAGGGTAGCAATGGTAACAATAGCTGTTCACAGCTAATCAACTAATCTGTAGCTTGGCAGTGTTGTTTCAAAAGGCCTGCCTGGCTTTTTAGCAAAATTTAGAGTTCTCCTAAGGGAGAGAAAATATTACATCTTTGGTTTGAATTGCTTTCAAAGAACTTTTCCACCATGTATCTGTTCATGCTAGTTTTGTTCTGGGTGTAGCTTCCTCCCTCTATTCCAGCCCACGTTTTCCTGGGTGTGTCACAGACAGAGGAATGACATCTAAAAGCAATTAAAATGGGTGATGGTCTACCTTAAAATTCTGTGCCCTGAGACTCAGAGCTAGGGTGATATCCTGGTTCTTTGCCTGGAGTGTAAAGTCACCTTACCCATCAGTCAAATCTCCCCAGAGCAAGAGCACTGACTTGGGTTGCAGGAGCTTCAAAGCCATCCTTCTCTCCGTCTATATGCACAGCTATTTAACTTCAGCTCTCATCATATATTTAGCAGCTAATCATCTGAAAACACCTGACAGATTAGACCTATCCCATGAACTTTTCTGGAGTTCTGCGATGAGCTGGACACAAGGATTTTCTTTGCTGTGGATGGCGAGAAAAAGAGAACAATTCATCTAGTCCTTAATCTAAATTCTCATCCAACCTAAAGCAGATCAGATTATTTCACTGAAAGTTCCTCTCCCTTGGCTAAAGAAAGGGGAATGTTGGTGTCTAAACCTGCAGCATTTAGGATGTGAAAAGTGGTTGGAATAATCTGGTTTTTCTAAATCATTTTGTTGCTAAAAATATCTTAAAAGTAATGAAAATAATGTGGCCTATTAACTTTTTCTGCCATCAACCTTATATTTTTTCATCTATTTTTGTGTTTCTGTGTAGTTAAGCAGGTATTTACATATTTGAGTGCACACACAGACTCAGCTGTATATTAAATAATTTATGTCTAAACCCACTTGTACCATTTTTTCCTTTTTTTTTTTCTTTATTTTATATATTTTTTAAACAATCTTCATTGTATTCTGACAGTACAGGAAGAAGATTTCCTCTTAGATAAATATCATTCTGATTTAGAGGGTCCCATGTGGTAAATTGCTAATTTTTTTTTTTTTTTTCCATACAAAGAGTAGAGTAGAGTAGAGTAGAGTAGAGTAGAGTAGAGTAGAGTAGAGTAGAGTAGAGTAGAGTAGAGTAGAGTAG